>JABWTJ010000877.1:21352-237921 GCA_016801875.1 Solanum sitiens | reverse complement strand
ATCTAAGCGTATTATATGATGCTAAGTGAGTCCTTGTTGTTCTTAAAATTTAAGTGTCATTCGAGGACGAATGTTATTCCAAGTGGGGGAGAATATAACGCCCCAAAATGAACTAAGGTGAACTAGAGCCTCATGGTTGTTTCTTGAGTTAATTTTAAGTTAAACGGAGTAAGTTTGGTGTCCTTAGGCAGTGCACAAAGTTTGGTTAAGTTTGGAGTTCAATCGACCAAAAACGTCCATGACGTTCGGATGGTATGCCTTAGAATGTGCTTGTATGTCTTGGCAAGTTTGGATAAGTGGTATGTGTTCGTTTTACTTGAAACATGCGTCGGATGTTTCCTAGACCTAGACGACTTAGTTTAGGGGTTTGACGTCTGGGCACGACCTCACCTAGGACCCCAAGGACTCTAGATGAAGGGCCCCAGGACTTGGGCAAAGTCTGCCCATCAGTAGCTCACGACGGCCATGGCGACGGTCCGTCGTACTCAGGACGGTCAGTCGAGCCAGGGCGTCGTGGGTGACAGAGAGTGAAATTGGGACAGGCTCCATCTAGAAGCCAAGTGTTCCTCGACGGAACCCCGTGATGGTCCGTGGTGGACGTGACGGTCTGTCGAGGAGGTCTCGTCGACGAAGCCTGCCAGTGCATGATTTAAAGGCTTCCAGCTTAGGGTGTTTTATGTAAATACACCCCAAGCCTTATAAGACTCTCTTACACCCTAAACCTATAGAAGAGCCCCCTTTTCTCTTCAAGATCCAACTCTCTCTTTCTCTCAAGAAAACTCTCTCAACTCTCTTGGAAGCTAGAAGTCAAGGGAAGGATAGGAGGACGGATTGGGAATAGTTTCTTCATCAAATTCGTGGGTTTCTTTCTCCTAAAGGTATGGTATCCATTCTTGAATACCTTTCCATTCAAGAAGCCAACTTCCAAAATGGTTTTTCAAAAAAAAAAAAGGGGTTTTAAACTCAACTTCTTCTAAACTTTGATTTCTATTATGGGTCTTCTTGTAACTAAGTTCTAATGGTTTAAATGTATTTATCTTGGTTTGAATAGATGGTTTTGATGTTAAAACTCCATGAAACTCTTGTTTATGCATACTTCAAATTTTGACTTGAAAATGGGTTATGTGAGTATGATTTGAGTAGGGTGTGAACTTGGGTCTTCTTGTATTTGTCATGTTGGTGTAGCTACTGCCCTAAGGGCCTTAATATGGTGAAATATAGATAAATTGCTTATGGGTAATGATGGTTTGATTTGTTGATGAGTTGCTCTCATTGTATAATTCTTATTATGAATTGCTATTTGAGTGGTATGGTCCCCCTTATGGGTGGAGGTGCTAATTGATGAACTTGATGTTACTTATTATGGTTTGAGTATGTGATCTTGAAGGTCTAATATGTGAAATGAAGATAGGTTGGAAATAGGTCTTGTGTTGTATTTGATGTAGCTTGAATTTCATGTTTGACCTAGTTTATGTCTAAACGAAGTATATGATTATGAGAAGTATGTAGAGTGTGTAGCTTGATGAATCAAGGTTAAAGTATGAGTAGAACTTGATGATAATGAAATGATGCTTATATGCAAGGTGTGCACGTGTACACACACACTCCTTTAAGATTTGTATTATGTCAAGTTGAGCAAAAAAGGGGAATCTTGAGGTGGACACACTTCGTGAGTTGAGATGTAGTGTCTAGTAACAACCTCTCCATTTCCTAGTGAGCTTTCTAAGATAGACTATTATGTTTAGAAATCCGTGTGGAGTTATGCCTAGCACCGAGAGGATATGAAGGGGAGGTGGATTGCACTTCGTTAGTTGAGATGTTGTAATCCAAAGTACCTCTTGAGATGAGTACTCCTCGTTAGTAGAGAGTGAGTTACTTAGTAACAATCTCCTTATCCTTTTAACTATGTGCCCGCATAGGTGTAGCTATTGGAAAAGCCATGTAAACGCTAAGAAGCATGACCTTACACTAGGCAAGTAAGGATCCCTCATCCGATAGGGGTTAATATCGGGATTCCATGTCTAGCTCTCATTGTCTTTGTCGGTTAAGCTAATTCCCACAAAAGAATTGATTTGAAACTAATTATCTTGTGTATTGTTGAAATTGTGTATGTATGTCGTGAAGTGCTCAATCCACATTAGTTACCAAGTAGGAGCATTGAGTGGGAGTAGTAGTATGGGATGCTATTCTCACATTGCACTTGGTGTGACCTATACCTACTATGGGAGAAGAGTACCTTCATGAAATCCATGTGAATGAGTACTATGGTGTAGTGTTATGGAGGATTATTATGGAGTACTTGAGTAAATGGAATCCATTAGGAGTACTAAGTGGGAGTGGTAGTATGGGATGCTACTCTCACATTGCACTTGGTATGGCCTATATTTCCATGAGTGTTTTGCATATGTTAGCCAAGGGCGTGGATTTGATTTCTAACGAAGTAAGCCTAAGATTAGGTAGTTTTAAGGGTCGCTTTGGTGTGCTTTCAAGGGAGGTGTAATGAGAGTCCCTTCTTGGCTCACCTTAGGGAGTCTTAGGATAACCTTGGGTTAGGGCAACTTCAAAGGAAAAGGGTTCATATGACTTGGACCGTGCCTTTCACTGTAATGTCTTCGTTGTAAGAATTCAAAATGTTCACTATGATGCTTTATTTAATTTTATTGCAAGTTTAGCAAAGTTAATTGAAATGTTCCTTTTGTTTACTTTAAGTTTGGTAAGATAGCCATAAAGTGTTAATTGTTGATTCTTATGTGGGTTTGCTTCTAGATTCATGAAGGTTATATTTGAATTGCATAAAAGCTATCTTTACTAAAATGTCCCTTTTTGCATGTTTTTGCATATGCCATACTTAGTACATTGTTGTACTAACCCCATACTTTTTATACCTTATGAGTATAGGTTGGAAGCCCTTTTGGGAGGATCGGAGTCGAAGCTTGGGAACTTTATCTCTCAAGAATTTGGTATGTCCTCATATATTCGAGGACATAGTTTTTATGTTTCTTAGTTTCTTTATTAATACTTAAAAATGTATTTATTTTTATCGTAAAGGGACGTGTCCCTAAGATTCCAAGTTGTGTCTTTAAGTTGGCTTGTGACGATAAGGTTTCTTAGTATTTATTAAAAGACTTCTTTTATTATGATTATCGTGAAAAGTTTTAAATTCCGCACTACTTTTCATGCTTTATGTTATGAATGCTAGTTAGAGGGCTTGTACGAGACTCCAAAGGGGTCAAGTACGCCCGGTCACGATTCAAAAGTTTTCCCTAACTTCTAGGGGGTGCTTTCGGGTCGTGACAGTACCCATCTCAAGAGGTACATTGTATACACCATATCTTCTCACAAAGTGTACCCACCCCTTCTTAAAATATTCTCGTTGATAAGCATAACTCCCCCACGGAGTTTTAAGCATTCATTGATTATAGGTTAGGAGATTACTATTGAACACCCCATCTTAACTGACGAAGGGTATCCAACCTCCAACCTATCATGGAAACCTAATTGGGAATAGTGAGGTTGCTACTAAACACTTCATCTCTACTCACGAAGAGTGTTCACCCCAAAATCTCCACTTTTGATACTTACGAATAGTAGTGATGGTCTAGACAGTTCATCTCAACTCACATTTATTACAATTCACACATTATCATACTTCACATATCAAATGCATACTTTATTTATACATAAACCCTTCAAGATACTCATATCAACATTCCAACACATTTTATACATATACATATCAAAATTATCACTTCACTTCACATATCATGCCTTCAAGTCCATTCTCACAATATACATATAACTTCATAAACTTCATGTAAACACCGCTACCAAAGGTGGACCATACAACTCAATAATTCAATATATCTTAACCAAGATACAACAACTTACCCTTCATCCAACCCTTTAACACCTATTTACAATTTATACAATAATCCATAATAAAATAGCCCTTAGAGCAGTAGCTAAAACTCAATAAAACCACCAAGAAACAATAACATTAACATTATCTAGTCATGCTCATAGTACCCATTTCATAAGCCAAAATTTGATAAAAAGAATATACATGATTACATTGGGGTTTTGACATTAAATCATCATTTAAAGCGAAGAAAAACTCATTTTAATCGATAAAACATTTTCATGAAAAGACATATACTTAGAGTCAAGGAATAAAGAAGTTTGAAGTTTGAAATCCTTTTTGAAATTTCTTTGAAAGGTCTCCTTGAATGAAAAAAGGTTCAAATATGACTACCATACCATAATATGAAGAAACCCACGAAAATTAGGTGAATAAAGTGTTAAGACTTTGGTCCTCTTCCTTAGAGCTTGAAGCCTCTTCAATGGAGGTTTTTGGGAGGAAGAGTTTTGTAGATAATTTGATTTTATCTTTAGGGTTTCAAATGATGGGTTAAATGAGTTTTAAAATGACCTAATCATTCCACAAATGATCCCCAAAGTTCCCAAAACATCCCCACACCATTTGGACCCTTTTCCAACTTTAAATTTGACTTAAAAACGTTGCGGCCAAATCTGGGACTTGGATGCGCGTCGCGAGTCAAGCTCCATATTATTGCCTCTCAAAAATTCTGAGGCAGAAAGCCTCGTGTCAAGGGAGCGTCACGAGGTGGGTTTCAAAATCCTGCCATTGCGCGCTGCCTTGGCAAGCATCTTGACCCATGTTTGGGTCCTCCTTGGGGGCCCTTCGGGTGGTCCCCGAGGAGTCGTACTCAGACGTTTTGACACTATATACATCAATCTATGCATAGGAACCATTGAAACTCAATTTCACTCTCAAACCATCCCCCAAAACATCACTACAAAACACTACGACACACTAGTTCAACTTCGACTAGTTTTCGAACGCCTTGGGCGTTTTACTTCCAAATGCTCCCAAACTTTACGAACTAACTTGTAATGCTAAAAATACTATTTAATACATTATTAACTCATGAAACACATTTTAAGCTCTAGTTTGACCTATTCCATTTTTAGGGCATAACAATACTCCCCCATTTGGGAACATTTGTCCTCGAATGATACTTAAACACATCCGAGGACTTCAAGGAAACAACTAACATCACACCACACAAATTATTGATGTCAAGAAATTCATATTCAAGACACAAACTCAAAAGGAGCATTAACTTCACATCATTAAGCAATTAAGCAATATAATCAAGTTGAAACAAGTTCCACAATTCAAACAACATACTCGTTTCAGCATTCATGGAGGAACTGCCTTCTCCAACATAAGTCATGCTATTACACATCATTTCTGCACATATCGAGACCATCATTTATGAAAAAGCAATTAAATCAAAATTTTAAATTCATTACAGTGAACACTACCCCCTTTACAGTGAAACATGCTTAAAATTCAAGAATTCATCTTTCAAGCAATTCTAACATGAAGGCATGACCGCATGAGATACAACATCATACTAACTCAAATTATAACATGATAACACAACTTTGAAGCAATTAAGCAATACCATTAGCTACAACTTATCATGAGATATTTTAGGTGGACTACCAATTCTCCCAATGTAATCATGATATCATCAAGAGCATACAAAACCTTAGACAATCAAGGCACTCATAACATAAAGAGAAATGCAACTCATGCTAATTTGCAAGGATCTTAATCATTATCAAACTACCAAGGATTTTGGTCTCAAGCTTGAATAAGGATGGAAGGAAAGATAAGGATATCAACTACCATTCTACTCAACTCATTCTCCCCCACTTAGGGTAAAGTCATATTCAAAGCCTCATACTTCAAAGTACCATTATGCCTCTCACAAGGTAGGATCTCACACTACTCTTAACACATGATCATCAAGACTAAACATCAACCCTACTAGTCAAGAACAACACCCTACTCTTAGGATTAAAGCTTAGACAAACTCTCTTAAACATCACCTCATTCAAATCATAGGTATCACTTAACTCAATCTCATGGAACAAAAATCCATCTTTCCTTTTCCACTAGTTAAGTTAGGTTCATTTGGAAACCAACAATAGTACCATATAGATTCCACCATTTTGATAGCATAACTCCACAACCCCCTTATTAGGTAATTATATCACAATTCCTCCTTAGAGTAAACCCACACAAGAACTTCAACCCAATCACAAGAACAACGATGAAACATTAACCACACAAGAGGGTTGCCCTCAACTCCTAAAAAATCTCCACATTCTCAACATAACACTCCCAATCTCATAGATCACACATAGCCATAAATGGTATCACATCACAATTTTTCAAAATCACCTTCACATTACTCTTCTAGCCACAAAACCATCATAAAATCAAAACTCACCTTTCTCTCCCTCAAACTTAAAAACATCTCCCTTTCCAAGTAATCACACCTAGAAAACCACCGGACAAAGGAAATTAAGAGAGAGATCTTATGGAGTTAAGTTTTATGTCACGATACAAGAGTAATAAAGAAAGTGAAACTCTATCGTCCTATAGCCTCTCATGCATGGATGTGTCGCGACTCACACCAATGAACAAGACTCTACTTGATGTGGCATGTGAGACTTTAGACCCTAAACTATTTCCCAAAACCTTATGCTCTGATACCAAGTTTGTTACGACCCGCAAGTACCCCCTACAAGTTAGGGAGCACCCTTGGATCGGAACAAGGAGTGCTCGACCTTTCAAAGGTTTTACAGAAGCCTCTTAGCTATCATTCATTACATAGCACATGAAAAGTAGTGCGGAAATTTAAACTTTTCATGATACATTATAATAAGGAATTTCTTTATAAATACTAAGGATAATCTCATCGTCACAAGCCAACTTACGACACGAGATAAATATCTTAGGAACACGGCCCTTTACATTGAAAGAAAATACATAATAAGTCTTAAAGAAGAACCAAATAAATAAAGACTATGCCCTCGAATATATGAGGACACACTTAGTCTTGAGAGAGTCGGTTCCCAAGCTTGACTTCAATACATCCACTTGCTTCCAACCTATACTTATAGAGTATAGAAGAGTATGTGGTTAGTACAAACATTGTACTATGTATGGCATTATGAAAAATCATGAAAAAAGGGACAATTTAGTTGAAACATACAAGACATGTTATTTTCATAAAATCCATCATGAATTTAGTCACAAGATATCCTTTAAAACCTTCATTTAGCACATAAGGCAAAACATCCATTTTAATAAAAATAAAAGCTTACTTACAGTGAACCCAAAATGACACATGAACTACTCCTATCCTAAGTTGTTCAAAGGCTCCCTTAAGTAAGAAATAAGGAGATCACCCATACAACCTCCTCAATACCTACTCAAGAGAACCTTAAATCTACTAGGGATAGGCTTACTTCATCTCATTTAAAATCAACACTCCATACTAAAGACACTAGAGAAACATACTTGCATTTAAAAACTTCACATAATTACCCCTCTTAAGTGGACTTACAAGTCACACAAAGTGCAATGTCGAGTAGCACCCATACTACTACCCCCACTATGTGCTCCTTGGGGATTCCATGAGATTAGATACACTACATTCATCATTCATAAGTTTCATCATACAGGACATAACTTTAACATTATTTCTTAACATTAGACATAAAGTCACATTACTTTCATTTACATCATATCATCACCCATTCATACATTTCATATAAGGACACCAAGACTCCCTTCGAATGTCTACTTGTGCAATGCATAGGTAATGTCCCATTCCACCACCTACCCCTAAGTAGTATACCCTTAACAAGACTTAGTTCATTTGCATACATTTGTGTGGTCTAGCTTTAAGTGACATAGACCATGAGAGCTTGACATGGACTCCCGGTACTACTCTTACGAATGAGGGATCCCTACATTCTTAAGGTAGGGTCATATTCTTTAGCCTTGCCATGGGTTATCCAATATATACACCTACGCGGGCGCATAGTTAAGGAATAATGAGACTGATACTAAGTAACTCAATCTCTACTAACGAGGAGCACCTATCTTAAGAAGTACATTGGATACAACATCTCTACTCAAGAAGTATACCCAACCCTTCTTCAAATCTTCTCGGTGCTAAGCATAACTCCCCCACAGAGTCTTAAACATTCATTGACTATAGGCTAGGAGAAAACTATTGAATAACCCATCTCAACTCACGAAGGGTATCCAACCTCCAACCTATCTTGGAAATCTCACTTGGAATAATCAAGTTGCTGCTAAACACTTCATCTCTACTTACGAAGAGTGTTCACCCCAAAATCCCCCTTTTTCATACTTATGAATAGTAGGGATGGTCTAGACACTTCATCTCTACTCACGAAGAGTGTCCACCCTACAGTCCCCCCATTTTCATTCATTGACTTTATTCATGCATTCAAGCGTGTTTGTGAGCACATGTGAGCACACATTTCACATAATGACCACTATTCATAACATTGACTTCTAGACATGCTCAACTCACATTTATTAAAATTCACACACTATCTTACTTCACATATCAAATGCATACTTTATTTATACATAAACCCTTCAAGATACTCATATCAACATTCCAACACATTCCATACATATACATATCAAAATTATCACTTCACTTCACATATCATGCCTTCAAAGGCCATTCTCACAATACACATATAACTTCATAAACTTCACGTAAACACCGCTACCAAAGGTGGACCATACAACTCAAGAATTTTTTCAATATATCTTAACTAAGATACAACTAATTACCCTTCATCCAACCATTTACCACCTATTCACAATTTATACAGTAATTCATAATAAAATAGCCCTTAAGGCAGTAGCTAAAACCCAATAAAATCACCAAGAAACAATAACTTCAAAATTATGTAGTCATGCTCATAGAACCCATTTCATAAGCCAAAAGTTGATAAAAATAATATACATGATTCTATTTGGGTTTTGAAATTAAAATCATCATTTAAAGTTAAGAACAACTCATTTTAATCAATAATACATTTTAATGCAAAGACCCATACTTAGAGTCAAGGAATAAATAAGTTTGAAGTTTAAATTCTTTTTGAAATTTCTACAAAAGGGTTCTTTGAATGAAAGAAGGTTCTAGTATGACTTCCATACCTTAATATGAAGAAACCCATGAAAATTTGGTGAAGAGTTTTTGAGAGAACTTGATTTGATCTTTAGGGTTGGAAATGATGGGTGAAATGAGGATAATGACCTAAATCAGTCCACAAATGATCCTCAAAGTTCCCTAAACACCCCCACACCATTTGGATCCTTTTCCAACTTGAAATTTGACTTAAAAACGTCGCGGCCAAATCAGGGACTTGGCTGCGCGTCGTTAGGCAAGCTCCTGATTCTTGCCTCTCAAAAATTCTGAGGCAGTAGGCCTCGTGTCAAGGGCGCGTGAGAGGTGACTTCAAAATCCTACCCCTGCGCGCTGCCTTGGCCAGCATCTTGACCCATGTTTGGGTCCTCCTTGGGGGCCCTTCGGGTGGTCCCTGAGGAGTCGTACTCGGACTTTTGGACACTTGGTACATCCCTATATTCATAGGAACCATTGAAACACAATTTACCTCTCAAACTATCCCCCAAAACTTCACTACAAAACAGTACGACACACTAGTTCAACTTCGACTAGTTTTCGGACATCTTGGGCGTTTTACCTCCAAACGCTCCCAAACTTTACGAACTGACTTCTAATTCTAAAATATACTATTTTAATACATTTTTAACTCATGAAACACATTTGAAGCTATAGTTTGACCTATTCTATTGTTAGGGCGTAATAATTGCTTCTTCAATACTATGTGATAACAATTATGTTATCATGTTTACCAATGTACACACACACACATTCCATGCATATCTATTAGTAGGATAGATTTATGATGGCTAAGGAAATGATATTTCTCCTATGAATTGTAAGCCTATTTATATACATGTAAAGTATATGATTTATGAAGTTATGAACATGTATGCCTAAAGGTCTTTATGTGAAGGTAGATCTCACATATATGTACACACACATGCATGTATGAATATGATATGATTATGTGAAAGGACAATATCACCTAATATAGGTTCTATGATTAATGTAGAATTCTCATCCTAGATACCTTTGATCTATATGATGTACGAGGGAGTAAGTCCCTAAGGCCTAATCTATATGAAATAATGTACTAAAGGCTTAAATATGTTTAAAAAGGGAGTTAGAGCCTAGCACCAAGTGAACATGACAAATGAGAGTTGGAGGTTCACGTTAGTAAGTCCAGCTTCCTAAAGAGAGAACCTTCACGTTAGTAAGTTCGGCTTCCCCACATAGATGTTGTCTCATGAGATAGAAACCTCCACGCTAGTAAGTCAAGGTTTCTAGAAGCAATCTCCATGTTCCATAACTACGTTCCCTCGTAGGTTATAGCTTTTGGTTTCCATCTAGATAAGCTATGTATGAATGGTTGCACCTTAGGCAAGTGTTAACCCTCTCTTTTCAGTATGGGAGTTGAACACCAAATTCCATGTAGCTCACATGGTCTATGTCGGTTATGGCTATTTCTCCCGAATGTTAATAAATTAACTAAGATAAGAATATGAACTCTAATCTAAATTCCTTTAGAAGTGTACTTTGAATAAGAGAACTATGGACCCTACCTATACATTGCACTAGATGACTTCAAGAAAGGATAGGATTGGAGACCTTTACGAAGTAATAATTATGTTATATATGACTTGTATGATTGCATGTTAAATGACATTGTTATGTTAAGATATGAAATATGACTATTAATGTGAATTACACTTGTGGCTTCTAAATAAGTTTACTTAGTATATGTGGGGTTATGGGACTCCATTTGTACATTGCACAAGTAAGCTTGTGAAGGGGTTATGAGGGTAGTTTACCTATGATATGAACTAAATGAGTTATGAATAAGTTTTTAGTAAAAGAAAGAGCACTTATATGATTATATGAAGTATGTGGCCTTATTGCTAGTTGTAATTGAATATGTTATGGCTTGTTCAATATGTTATGCCTAGTCTAGGGTGACTTCTTAGGTACACTTGGTTGAAGTAGTATTATGGGATGCTACCTACACATTGCACTAGTGTGACTTAGAAGTTGTCTTAGGTGATGATATTTATGTGAAGTTGATGTCTTTGATGTGTTTATGACTTGTGGATATATATGGTTGTGTTTATGGAGCATATTATGAAAGACTATTGTAAGGTGACCTCAAGGTGATACGTTGCACTAGGTTTATGTCATGAACCGAATTCTGGAATCCGAATCACAACCGGCATCGTTGACCTATCAGAGGTCGCAGACAAGCCTCTTCTTGCATTCATGACATTCATACGGTTAATTTTAGCGGAAAATTTAAAACTTTTTGTTTATATCTGAAGTATACATAGACTTCATATAAAGGTTTACTTGTAAGGAAGTTCATTGCTCATACAACAACCATTTAGTTAAAGAAAGATACAACTTGAAAGAAATAGAATCTCATGTCATAAGTAATAATTGCCAAAATAACACTATTACAAGTGTCTGAATAAAATAGGAAAGAAACACTAGTGGAACATACTACACTAGTTCAAACATACTACAAAGCAAGAAATGTAAAGGCAGGCATCCTCGAATGCATGAGGACCTACCAAGTCCGGATGAAATCTCTTTGTCCGAACAACTGCAATGATACCTTTAACGTCCACCTGAGCTTGCATCTAAAATAGTAAAATTGTATTGAATTAGTACAGACTTTTACTAAGTATGGGTATATGCAGCAACAAATAACGGTAATGCATGAACAAGAATGGCTCTTCCTAATCAACATGCTTTCTTAGGAGGTCAAGTCTCTGGACTTGCCTAATTCGTAATAGGAAGGTCATACCATGAATATGTCACACATCATACACACATAGGTTCACATAACATACATTTCATGTTTCATATATTATACATTTCATATCCACGAGACCTTGGAATCATGGATGTAGCATTAAAGCATCTCAAGTGAGGGCCCAACATATGGGACCTCAACCAGAGGGCCTCCTTTAGCAAACACAGAGTCTGCTTCATTCGTTCATTCATACTTCACATTAATCATTTCATTCATTCATAGGCTGATGTAAACACCAGCTATACCTAGGATGAATTTTAAGACTCTCATCGGGATCATGAAGTGCAATGACCAAGAATGACCTAATGTCATTACTTGAGTCCGGTTTCACCTCCTGATTGTCTTGCACAACCACCTTCGGTATTGTTCATTTCATTATCTTTTATACTTTGAGGAACTTCAACCTTACCCGACATAGATCATGTGAGCATCATGAAATACGGTGTCTCCCCCACACCAAAAAGAGGTGGAGTCACTGGTCAAAATGAAACCAAAACATGCTAGGTTATTGGGTTCGAACCAAGCTAGTTCCCTATGGTGGCAACATAGTTCAAAGACTAGGAGATTTAGGGAGACCCATACCCACCTTGGTGGACAGTGTCATCTCATGCGAATTACGTGAACCTCCGCCCTTCCCGAAAGAAGGCATCACCACTCATAACTAGCCTATCAGTGCTCAGTTTAAAGTTCCTATTTACATTCAACTCATACATCATCGAAACTTGCTTCTAGCATGAGGTAGTCATATCTCATTAGATGATTTATCATCTCTTCTTTACGTATTATGTGTGAATTGTCCTTACACTTACATATAGAATGTGACTGAGACTTGTCTCTTAATATTCAACACTCTCTTAGGTGAGTACTTTTGGTGACCTTTACTTAGGCTTTGTTGAGACTTGTCTCACCATTCATCTTAGCAGCTCATCATTTGTCACCATTTTCATTAGCATCATGGTTTAGCATAATTACTCACCTCATTACATGAATGTTCATTTCTTCATCTTGCCGTTAACTTACATCATATGCCACGCTCGTGTCCTTTAGTGTACTTTACACTCATGGTAGTACCCCTTTCGGGTTACTCATATTTGGATAAGTGTTTCATGATCATCTAAGTGCATATTGTGCATAACTTATGCATCTTCGACATTCGGCCAAGGGACTCGAGTTTGATCCCTAGTGGCTGCGTTTAATTTTATTATATGTAAGACTTATGTGCCTCACAATTTCGGTCAAGAGGACCCGTGTTCGAATCCTTGGGCATCATATAATTTTTAATTATATGTGAGACTTATGTATCTCTCACACTTGTCCTTGAGGCCGGGTTCAAATCCCCTCTCTCACACTATCTTTTTTTCCTTTTAATTCAAGGCCTCTTCTCTAGTATTAGGACCTTAACGTCTTGGGTTCCACCCTCAATGGAAGTATCTCTTTTTCTTCATTTTTATTTTTACAAGTGGTTAGCCGAGACTTAGTCAATTAGTATAGGCCTTTAGTTTACTTTCTTGAATGTAGCCTAGGCATTTAGGTTAGAGTTTTAAAATGATGTCCATCTATCCGTAGCATCTCCTTACTCTAAGGCATCACTTTTAACCCAATTTCTTTATCACAGTACATTCATATATTCTTATGTATTAAAATTTGTTGTAAAATGATTTCATAGTTTCTATAGCGAAGCATCCGGGTTCATTATGACCTTAGATTAGTATTTAGTCCATGTGGAATTAACATAAAATGTTTCTTTGTATACTTGAGACCATGGCCGAGAGTCTTATACTCCAAAGAGTCGGCCGATTAACATTTCTCTAAAGGACCACACTTTCATTTTCTTATTCATTAACATCATGATTTCTTCTTGCATGTTAAACACACAACATTACGTAACACATAATTCACAATTTCTTCAAGTAAACAATAACAACATAATCATGGAAAACAGCATACTTCTGCACATGTAACCTTCAACATTCGTACGTACATAACAGAATCATAAACAGCGAGCACACAGATTGCACACAATCACAATCATTCCAAAAATCATCTACTAGAAGTAATACCAACGCATGCATCAATCGTTCATAAGATCTAATGACAGGGGCATGCAAAGGGGACAACCTTAGTTTTTAGATTGGATTTGAACTGAGCCTTAGGGGACTCTTGGGAAAGGGACCAAGATAGAAGAAAACACATACCTTTTTCAACTTTGACAACCATCCACAAACACATCCTAACCCACGCACAAACCTCTGTTCCGAGCCTCGATTCTTGCTCACAAGTGGACTCCTTTACGTGATTTCTTAAAGCACTTAGGCGTACAATTTTTCTTTTCGTTTTTGATTGATGAAGCCAAGAACTCTTTAGAAAAGTAGACTTATTTTGTATTCTGTTTTTGAATTGCAAAGTAAAGATGAAAAACATTTGTGGATATATATAAAGAATTAAGAGTGCACATTGAGTACACTCCTAGTGGGAGTCGTGCGCCTCTTTCCTTGGGGAGTTTGTTGTTGACTTAATCAACATAATTTAAATGATAAAATTATATTAAAATCTACATATTAAGTTACTATAATGCCCCTCCTAAAAATCATTTAAATCATCTACTTTAATTCCTCCAACTCGGCTTGAACCCGAGTGTGGAGATCGGGTCAAACTCGGGTTTGATCACCGAGCTTTGACCCATTTTGACTAATTAAAAACCTTATTTAATTAATTAAATATCAACCTAGAGTACTTACTATACTACCCCTAACCCCGAAATTACCTTTTTACCCCTACAACCCTTTATGCCTAGGACTAACCCTCTAAGTCCGGTTAAGACTCACCCGGGTGAATCCAAGTGTTTGGGGACCTAACATGGCTGGAACCAACCCTGCCTAGCTCAACAAACTCACCAAGTTGGGTTTCTTGGCAGGTGCATAGGTTCAAGGGTCTGGTTCCACGCGCATCAAGCCGTGTGAACCCGGTCTAACCTATGCATTCTAGGTATGTTTAGGTCTTACTTAGCATAGTCATTTTCGAATTGTTACATTATCCCCACCTTAGGAACATTCATCCCCGAAAAACACTACACATCATTTAAACAAAGAGGGTGATTTTCGAATGCTACTTCATCATACTTAAACGTTTCACTTTTTTGAACATTTTATTCACAGTTATTTGGATGATGCATACCATTTAAGTTTATCTAAAGCTTCATATTTGAGATTGTGGACTTTTCTTCTCAATCACACTTAACCTAATGCACATCACAAATCATGCAACACAGAAAACATGTCTATGCTACACAAAAACAGCAACATAAATTGCAAACATAACTTCATTTAAACTCATACAGTGCTATCATAAAACATACTATTAGTGACCTATCACACCAATTTGACTACAACACTTAGAACTTAGAGTTTCTTAAACATAAATAAGACTTTAGGAAGAGAATATCTAACCTTAGGAACTGAACAAATGAGGATAGCGGGATCTCATATCAGCCTAGGCCTCCCACATTGCTCCCTCAACAAGGTGGTTCCGCCAATGGACTTTCACGGTGGCAACCTCCTTGTTCCTCAGTCGCTTCACTTGACGATCTAAAATTGCTATTGAAACCTCTTCATAATAAAGGTTCTCATTAACTCCTAACCCCTCAACAGGAAGGATGGATGCTGGATTGCCTAGACACTTCTTGAGCATTGAAACGTGAAACACTGGATGAATAGAAGCCAAATCTTGAGGTAACTTCAATTCGTAGGCCACATTTCCTACTCGCTGCAAGACCTCATAAGGACCTATATGCCTCGGACTCAACTTACCTTTCTTACCAAACCTAATCATCCCTTTCATAGGTGATATCTTCAAGTAGACCTGATCACCCACCACATATTCTAGAGCTCTCTTTCTGTTGTCTGCATAGGATTTCTTATGACTATAAGCAGTAGCCAATCTGTCTCTGATTATTCTCACCTGCTCCATAGCCTCATATACTATCTCAGGGCCAAGGATGGCAGATTCTCCTACCTCAAACCACCCAACAGTAGACCAACATCTTCGGCCATATAGTACTTCAAAAGGTGCAATCCCAATAGTAGAATGGTGGCTATTATTGTAAGAGAATTCTATCAGCGGCAAGTGATCATCCCAACTCCCCTTAAAGTCAATAACGCATGCTCTCAACGTGTCTTCAAGGGTCTGGATAGTACGCTCTGCTTGTCCATCTGTATGCGGATGAAAAGCAGTACTAAGCTTCACCTGTGTACCCAAGCCCTTTTGGAAAGACCTCCAAAATTGAGAAGTAAATTGGGCTCCCCTATCCGATATGATAGATAGAGGGATCCCGTACCATCTCACTATCTCATCAATATAAAGCTTGGCATAATCTTCAGCATTGTAAATAAACTTCACAGGTATGAAGTGAGCGGACTTGGTCATTCTGTCAACAATGACCCAAATGGAATTATGTAGTTTCCTAGTCTTTGGCAGACCAACCACAAAATCCATATTTATAGCCTCCTATTTCCATGTTGGAATCTCAATCGTCTGAGTGAGACCCCAGGCTTAAGGTGTTCTGCCTTAACCTGTTGGCAATTCGGACACTCCTCCACGAATTTAGAGATATCTCTCTTTATGCCTTCCTACCAATAGACCTTTTTAAGGTCATGGTATATCTTGGTGGCACCTGGATGAATGGAATACCTGGAACCATGAGCTTCTGCAAAAATATTAGACCTCAAATTATCAACATTGGGCAAACATAACCTATTTTGGTACCTAAGTACACCATCCCCTCCTAGGGAAATTGATTCATTCAACTTACTCAATACTGAGTCTTTCAACTCCATGAGTACTGGGTTGAGATGCTGATTGGCTTTAACATCTACAACAAATGAGGACTCGAAACTTGAGTGAACCGAAACACCCCCACTTGGTGCATCTGCCAGTCGTACACCCAATCTAGCCAATTGGTGTACCTCTTTAACCAGCTCCTTCTTCTCCTCATAAATATGAGACATGCTTCCCATGCTCAATCGACTCAACACATCAGCCACTACATTGGCCTTACCCAGGTGATAATAAACACTCATATCATAATCTTTGAGCATTTCTAGCCATCTCCTCTGACGAAGGTTCAACTCCCTCTGTGTAAAAACATACTGAATACTTTTATGGTCAATATATACATCAAAATGTACACCATATAAATAACGTCTACAAAGTTTTAATGCAAACACCATAGTAGCTAACTCAAGATCATCAGTAGGATTGTTCTTCTCATGGATTTTCAACTGTCTCGATGTATATGCAGTCACCTTGATATCTTGCATAAGAACACATCCCAAACCTACCCGGGAAGCACCACAGTACACCACATATCCTGCACCACTCCTCGGCAACGTGAGAACTGGGGCTGAGGTGAGTCGGTCTTTGAGATCTTCGAAGCTCTTCTCAAATTTTTCAGACCACTCAAACTTTACCTTCTTCTTTGTCAAGGCTGTGAATAGAGCAGAAATAGTTGAAAAAACTTCCACAAACTTGCGATAGTAATTGGCCAAACCTAGAAAACTTCAAATATCGGTAGGAGTAAGGGGTCTTGGCCATTTCTTCATTGCCTCAACCTTTTTAGGATCAACTTCTACGCCCTGGTTGGTCACAATATGAACAAGGAAGGTCACTGATCTCAACCAAAAATCACATTTGCTGAAATTTGCATACAAGTGATGTTTTCTAGTACTTGCAAGGTCTTTCTTAAGTGTACTTCATGATCTTCTCTAGACTTAGAGTATATGAGAATGTCATCTTTGAATACTATGACGAAGGTATCAAGGTACTCATGGAAAACTCTATTCATAAGGTCCATTAATGCGACTGGTGCATTAGTGAGACCGAATGACATGACAAAAAATTCATAATGCCCATATCTAGTAAGGAAAGCCGTTTTAGGGACTTCCTCCCGCCTCACTCTAAAATTATGATAGCCTAAACGAAGGTCTATCTTGGAAAAGAAACTTGAACCTCGGAGTTGGTCAAATAAATCATCAATTCTGGGAAGAGGGTACTTATTCTTTATAGTGACTTTGTTGAGTTGCCGATAGTCGATGCACATTATAAGGGTTCCATCCTTTTTCTTTACGAACAACACTAGAGCACCCCATGGGGATATGCTCGGCTGGATGAAGCCCTGATCATGTATATCTTTTAACTGCAACTTGAACTCTTTGAGCTCTGCTGGTGCCATCCTATATGGGGGAATAGAAATTTGCTTGGTGTTGGGATCTAAATCAACACCAAATTCAATCTCACGTTCTGGAGGGATTCCTGGTAAATCATCTAGAAAGACATCTGGGAACTCATTCACTATTGACACTGAGTCTATGGAAGGAACTTCTTGATCTAAGTCATTAACTCTAACTAAGTGGTACAAATACCCCTTAGCTATCATCTTATTGTCCTTCAAGTGTGAAACAATTTGGCCGACTGGACTTGGACCATGCCCTTTCCATTCCCATTCTAACTCATTTTGAAACTGAAACCTCACTACCCTGTTTCGACAATCCATTGTGGCATAATACTTATGGAGACAATCCATGCCCAAGATTATATCAAAATTGAGCATGGCTAATTCCACAAGATCAGCGTGAGTGACTCTATCAAGGATGTGAATTGGGAAGTTTTTATACACTCTTTCTGCTCTAATGCCGTCTCCTATGGGAGTACTTACTAGAATTGGCTCATGCAAGATTTCAGGAAGCACATCAAACCTACAAGCTATCAAAGGAGTAACAAATGATAGAGTGGATCTTGGATCTAACAACGCATAAATTGGGAAAGTAAAGACATGAAACGTACTCGTGAATACATCAGCTGACTTCTCTACCTTTCTGCGCATAAAATTGGTTCCTCTTAGGAGGTTCGGCTGCAACATTTGTATTTGGCCGAGGCTGAGCATCTTCCTTGGCCTTATCCATCGTCTGAGGACAATGTCGGACCATGTGTCCAGTCTTGCCACACTCGAAAAAGGTGTTAGTACCTACTAAACATTCACCCCCATGAGTACGTCCACACTTACCACAAAGCTTGCTTTTTCACTGGACGTTCCGATCATTGCCTTTTTTGGGGCCAGACTCTTTCACTTTGGCATTCGGAGTCCCTGAATAAGCAGAATTACCTTAATGTCTCTTGAACTTAGGCCTGTTCTGGACACCAAATGATCCCCTACCCAGGCTAGAACCGGTCTGATACGCAGTCCTAGGCTTCTTGCTTTCATGAATTCTCCTCTCACGGCGGCTCTCCTCAACTTTCTGAGCATGCACCATCAACCTGCCCAGATCAATGCTATCATGCAACATGGCTGCCCGACAATATTCCACTAGATCCTCCGACACGCCAGTCACAAACTTGCTCACTTCATCCCTGTTATTTGCCACCAGAGAAGAAGCATACTTTGAGAGTTTTAACGAATTTCAAGGAGTACTCCTTGATTGACATACCTCCCTATCTCAGGTTGATGAAATCTTCAACCTTGGCTTCTCGTTGCTCTCTGGGGAAGTATCTCTCCAGAAATGTTATCTTGATAACATCCCAAGTGATGGAAACATCTTCACGTGCTCGGATCATGTACCAAATCTGTGCCACATCCTTGAGTTGATATGCAGTAAACTCAACCTTCGCCTCCTTATCTACTCCCATGGCACAAAGGATCTTTTGGACCTCATCTATGAACTAGTGGGGATCCTCATTGGTCTTGGATCCGTAGTAAACTGGGGGGTTCATTCTGGTGATGTCCCTCAGCCTGCTAGCCATGGTGCTAGCATGAGGGTTCTGTAAGAGCCCAAAATGAGATAGGGTGTCTAGAGCCTAACATGTTAATATTAATTTTATAAGGCCCTAAATATCTTATAATATGGTTTAGAGGCAATGTATAAATTTTGAAGTGATTTGGAAGTTAAACGTCAAGGGTCGACCGAAACGTTTGATGACTAAGTCACCTAAATGCCTCGTATGTGGTTCAATGTGATTTTGTGTAATTCATGAGCTTATTAAGTCTTAAAATAGTTTATAATGATGTTTAATGTTGTTATATGAAGTTTTGAGAAGTTTGGAGGTCAAACGACCAAGAACGTCCAAGATGTTTGAAAGATAGCCTTTAAGACGTTGAACGTGTGTCATGATGGGGCTTGGCCTGTTTGGACGTCTTGTAGGTGTTTGTTCTAGATCAAATTTTTGTGGAAGGTATATAACTTGTTAAGGTTTATAATCACGTTGGAAACATCCGGGTATGACTTCTAAAGGTCCCCACAAGAAGCCCCAAAAGAAGGACCCAAGGCTGGTCGAAGACACTGCCTTGGCAGTGTCCATTGACGGACCAAACGACGGCTCGTTGGTCTACCAACGGCCCATTGGCCAGGTCTCGTCGACTGGAACTTGCCTTGGGAAGGTCTCAAGTCAAGAATTTGTGTAAGTACCAGTCGACGGAAGCTAGGCACGGTCCATTGTGAGGACGACGCCTCGTCATTACCTCTGTCGTTGGTGCACTGTAAGTTGCAGGCTGCATCCTTTTAATTAAAGGGGTGAATGGGAAATTCACCCCACGTGCTAACCTGACCCCTCATGATTTATTTGGTTATTTTTGGGTGTATTTAAGTGATCAAAAACGTGATCAACGCATTCCCAAAACCAACTCACACAAATTGAACCTTTCCTTCCAAAAATGTTCTCTCTAAAACCACCATTGTTGGTGAAGCTCAAGATCAGATTTAAGCTGGGTTTTCCATGGATGAATCATGAAGTTTTATAGGTTTTCAACTAATTAAAGGTATGGTGATCCTTAATCTCTAAGTAACCTTTCACTTGGACAGTTCTTTTCAATATTTTCAAAAGAAAGTTTATGATCAAAGTCCTTCTTCTTCAATCTGCCATGGGTTCTTTCTAAAAAGGTTTTGAACGATTGAATCATTATTAATTGATGTTAATACAGTTGTTTTAACGGGAATCTTACTCCAACTGCATGATGAACCCATGCTCCTTCACCAAAACGATTTATCCATGCATGGGTTGTGTGATCTTGAATTGCTATCGATTGAATTATAATTCTCTTACGTTGAAGTGGTTGTATATACTGTTATTTACATGAATTTATGTTGAATTGATGTTGAAGGATCAATGTATGAAGATGAGCATGTTTAGCCGAGTTTCCATAGTTCACTGTAACATTGGTTTCTAATTGAATTAATGTGGTTTTCGATCATGTTAAGTTGGTTGTATCTACTGTTTTAGGTTAGTATTATGATTGAATTATGAATAATAATCTTGTATGATTTAATTATTGATGGCTTATGTGAATTGACCTAGTCATCTAGTCTATCGATCGATAATACTATGTATATGATGATATCTTGAATTGTGGATAGATGAAGCATGATTTCCTTTGGTGAAGTGATTTATCTAGTTGCTTCCTATCATGTACATTATTTCTAAAATATGATGGAAGATCAAGGTCTTAGACAATCAATAGGGTTGGTAAATTTCCTCTCTACACTATAGAAAATTGACAAGTCTAATGTCTATGTTGTATCTCGATCTTGAAGCGCTTTACGCATGATTTATTTATGATTAAATGTATGATTAGTTACTGTCTTAGATTGATATTATCTATGAAATATCACTTAAAACCAATGCAAGTAAAGTTACCTAGGGATCTATGTTCTTCTACTTTCCTAGTATGTGATGTGTTGTATTATGTTATAGTATAATCTTGTAGCGACTTGTACATGGTTTCTTATATGTTTAAAGTACATTTAGATACTGCCATATATATGAATTATTGATAAACAAGGTGTATTGATCAATGAGGATCAAAGGTTGAGGAGTTGGTAAGAATGCTTACTCCCTCTACTCTTCTACTTCTCTATTCTTTATAGAAATGTTGATGAAGCCTTGTATGGCATTGTGTGGTATGGTCCACTTATGGTGGCGGTGTTTACTGTATTGTCATCATATATGTGTTGACCATGGCTTTGAAGGAAAATTGATGAACTTATGAACATGTGCTTAAGATGATACTATGAGAAGCTTATTCCTACTTTCCTATTCTAGTTGTAATCTAGGTTGTATGGATATTGTATTAGCATGTGTATATTCATGTTAGGTTAAATTATAGGTGCTGCCATTGATGTGTTACAAGTGTTAATAATCCCTTACCTATGTACCCCTATGTGAATGCATGAATAGCACAAGTTAGGAGTCTTAAGTGTATTATGAAGTTTGCTAGTCTCCTATGTTATTGTGTGTTGTGTGGCCTATGCTTGATGAAGTATTATGATCTAAGAGGGTGGCTGCATCAATGTGTTGTTGATAGTCATTATGTGATCATGTTGATCAATGTACACCCACTCACACTTCATGCATGCTTAATAGTAGTAAAGGTTCATGGTGTCTAAATGAAAGGTAGTTCTCATATTCACTAGTGTCTACTACTATGCATGTTAAGTTTATGCATATGAAAGTATGATATGTTTCCTCAACTAGGATGACTTGATAGATGTTCTAGTGTGGGCAAGGGTATTGGACCTTGTCTATGCATTGCACATGTGTACCTTGATAGGACAGTTCCTAGGTTTGGTTTCTATGTATATTAAAGATGAATATATGAACATGTTATGAATATGATGTATATGAAATGATGAAGTATGAATGTGCATAGTGTCTTAGTGGGTTTATATTGAAGGATTGCTCATATAGTTATGCCTATAGACTCATGCATTGATATATGAACATTTGTGACATTATGGGTTATGTGGAAGATTTGCTCACATCTATGTATACACTCATACACATGAAAGATGATCTAGTTAATAGAGGGGCCTTGAAAGGTGTGCCCAAGAATACTCTATAACTAGATAGGTTCTTGAATATGCTATAAGCATATGAGGAATGAATATCTCAAGCCTATGTTTATGAAAATATAATTAAAGGCTTTTCAATAAAGGGAACTTATTTTAGCACTGAGTGAACTTGACATTGAGAGGTGTTGACTTTCCCTCGAGGAAATATTCACCACTTGTCCCTTGTAGAGTGTTGACTTCCCTTTGAGGAATATTGATCTATGGACCCATATGAGGTGTTGACTTTCCTTTGAGGAATATTCACCCAGGTTTTCTCATGAGATGAGGCCCCAATTACCAAATGGTATGTAGAGGGAATACCTATCTCTTAGTTCCATAAACTATGCTTGCCACATAGGATCTAGCAAAGTGAATTCACTTAGGATGCTAGGATATATGTTAATGTTATACCTTGGCTAGGTAGGAACACCTTCCATTGGTATAAGGCTCTACAACACCAAATTCCATGTTTAGCACCATGGTTTTAGTGTTGGTTAAGGCTATAGTTTCCCTAAAGTAAAATGCACAATGGAAGTAAATGAATAGGATCTTAACTAGGAGGACTTAAGGTAAGTTACTTAGGATAGGTGGAAGTAATGAACCCATCTAGACATTGCACAAGTAGCTCTTTAGGAAGTCCTAGGAAGGTGACTTAATGTGTGTGATTATGTTTATGTCCATATGCATGATTATGTTGTTTTGGTATACTTGTTATGAAGATGTTCATGGTTGGAGTCTATGTGATATAGTCTTATTCTTCTATGCACTATGAGAGTCCTAATGACTATATAATGAAGATTTTTTTCATAAATGAAGTTGTCTTCTCTTACTATGTTAATGTATGACCTTGATGTAAAGGCTTGTGGCCTCATGATAGGTTTACTAAGTATGTGTGAGGTTATGGGGCCTTACATGTACATTGCACAAGTAGACTTAGATTTGGGGGCATGATTTAGGTCTTACAAGGTTCTATGTGAAGTAAAATAAGTATATGTGCATAATGGTTAGGAGTTCACTAGAATGTCCTTATATTCTCGACTTAACTATGTATATGTTGTACTATACTTCTATGATGGTATGTGTTGTCTTGTGTAGATGATATGTATGTTTCCTTGTGGCCTTAAGGTGATGAATTGCACCAAGTATCGGTAAAGGGTTACTTGGGAAGATAATGAACAAAAGAGAAGATGGTTCACTGTTAAGGGATAAAGGGCTTATTGTAATGTGCCTTAAGGATGCAATAAATTCTACATGTGATCTTATGTAATGTTTTCTCTTTGAATATGTTTATATGATGTATGTGAATGATATAAATGCTATTGATTAAAGGTTTTATGATGATTTACTCAAAAGGACATGAAGTATGATTTCAAAGAAAATATCCCTTTTAAATGCATGTTTTTGCATGGTTGCCATACTTAGTAAATTCTTGTGCTAATTCCATTATTCTCTACTTTTTATACGAAGTGTAGGTTATGGATGCTTAAAGGATGTCTTGAATGGTGAAGAGCTTGATAGATGATTCCCAAGCTCAATGAAAGGAATCCTTAAAGTTCAAGGATCTCCTACTTATGTCTTTAAATATTGTATAGTTATGTGATATGTCTTATGGGCCGTGTCAATAATGTACTCTAAAGTATTGATTCTAAGATGGAAAAGAGACTTAAAGTCTATAAATATATTATGGCTTATGTTTTATACATATATGAGTTAAAGTTTCTAGCGTATGATGTGCTATGAAAAGTTTTAAATTTTCCGCTAAATTTACTATGTTAATGCGATGAATGATAACTATGGGCTTGTATAAGACCTACGAGAGGTCAAGTACGCCGTGTTACTTTTGGGGGGTGCTCGCCGGTCGTGACAAATGTGAGTATATGGGCATAATGATTAGGAGTTCACTGGAATGTCCTTATATTCTCGACTTAACTATGTATATGTTGTACTATACTTCTATGATGGTATGTGTTGTCTTGTGTAGATGATATGTACATTTCCTTGTGGCCTTAAGGTTATGAATTGCACCAAGTATCACTAAAGGGTTACTTGGGAAGTTAATGAACAAAAGAGAAGATGGTTCACTGTTAAGGGATAAAGGGCTTACTGTAATGTGCCTTAAGGATGAAATAAATTCTAAAGGTGATCTTATCTAATGTTTGGCCCATGAATATGTTTATATGATATATGTGAATGATATAAATGCTATTGCTTAAATGTTTTATGATGATTTACTCAAAAGGACATGAAGTATGATTTCAAAGAAAATGTCCCTTTTAAATGCATGTTTTTTCATGGTTGCCATACTTAGTACATTCTTGTGCTAATTCCATTCTTCTCTACTTTTTACATGAAGTGTAGGTTATGGATGCTTAAAGGATGTCTTGAATGGTGAAGAGCTTGATAGATGATTCCCAAGCTCAATGAAAGGAATCCTTAAAGTTCAAGAATCTCCTACTTATGTCTTTAATGTAAAGTCTTTAAATATTGTATAGTTATGTAATGTGTCTTTTGGGCCGTGTCCCTAATGTACTCTAAAGTATTGAGTCTAAGATGGCAAAGAGACTTAAGGTCTATAAATGTATTATGGCTTATGTTTTATACATATATGAGTTGAAGTTTCTAGCATATGATGTGCTATGAAAAGTTTTAAATTTTCCGCTAAATTTACTATGTTTATGCGATGAATGATAATTATGGGTTTGTATAAGACCTCCGAGAGGTCAAGCACGCCATGTTACTTTTGGGGGGTGCTCCCCGATTGTGACAAACGTGGTATCAGAGCCAGGTTTATAAAGTGGTCTTAGGTTATAAGAGTCTCATATTGCCACGTCTAGTAGAGTCTCGTAGCATTGGTGGTGAGTCGCGACACATCAAATGGTACAGGAGGCTATAGGACGATAGATTTTCTCTTATTCATCATTCCATATCGTGCCATAGAACTTAACTCTACAAGATCTCTCTCTTATGTTTTCTTGTCCGGTGGTCTTTTAGATGTGATTGCTTGGATGAGATTTGTTCTCTATGCTTGAGGGAGAAAAAGGTGAGTTAATGCTTAACTTGGTTTTATGGTTGAATGAGTATGTGTGAAGGTGAATCTTGGCATGTTTTGATGAAGTAATGCCATCTATGTCTATGTATGAGACTTAAGTGAAATAGCATGTTATGTTGAAGGATGCATGGCTTGATATAGTTAAAGCATGATTAGAAGTTATGATGGTTGACATGAGTTTCGTTTGAAATAATGTTTTACTATATTGTGTTGCATGATGGTAGCCTTATATTATTATTTGAGCTTGAAATGCTTAGTGACTACATATGGAAGCATGCTACCCTAAGATTTTGTACTTAAAGGTGTTCAATATTTCCTTTTGTGTACATGTGGTCCTTGATAAGTTGCCTAGTATGCATTGGAGTCTTTTCTATAGAATTTATCCTATGTGTGAGGATAGTAAACTTGTCTTGGTAAAGTTTTGGTATCTCATATTGTCATGATTTTCCTAACAATTGCCTAAATGTTGCATTTTTGGAATTTGGAAGCATGCTCACTATAAAACTAGGCAGCTTACTGTAACATTTTTGGAGAATCAACTAAATTGTTCGTTGATTGGATATTGTTAAAATGTGTATAGAATTGATGTATATGAACATGATAATGAATGTAAAAAAAAGATTTGCTATTTGGAATGAAGAATGAGAGTCTTATGGCATGATGAGTCATAGATTTATTTCTAACTTCTTATTGTGTTGTAGGTCCCTTAATGTTGTGGAATTGATGTTTCCCCTAGAATTGAGGGTAGTATTCTTATCTTTGTAGGGTGATGATGTGGGTTTGATTGACCTAGAAGTTACCTTACTTTAATGTTGAAACAAAAGAAAGAGTCCTTATGACTAAGTCCCCTTGTTGTATTCCCCTAATGATGTATGACCTTGGTGTCTATTGTATTGTATGAACACCTTATGTGGTTAAATTAGATGACCTAACTTGATAATTGTGGATAAATTGCCTAGGTGATAAGTCTTAGAGTACCTTGGTTTTCCTATGTTAACTTACTGTAAATCCTTCTAAAGTGGTAATCACTTTTAAGTGATGAAATATGAAGGTTATAAAGTTAAGGTCCTTTTATGTTGGGGGTAAGTTTCTCTTAAATTGGGTTTACCCTAAGTGGGGGATGGTGATGAAATGGTAAGGTAGTAGATATTGTCTACCTTGTCCTTCTATTTTTCTTGATCTTGAAATTAATGAATTCTTAGTAAGCTTGTTCGTGAATATAGTCGTGTGTAAAGTATGAGTTGCATGAACTTTATATGTTTGGTGTGTATTGATTGGCATCATCTTGAAGACATTATGATTTTTCCAAAGTGTATGAAGGAAAATTTTAGATAAAAAAATCCATGTTTTCTCATGTTGAATTAAATCTTGATATGCTAGTTGTGCATTTGACTTCGTGAGATAAGACAAGGAACTTGGTAATAGTCACTTGTGAGGTAAATTGTTTAGCCTTATAATGGGAATTGAGTCTCTTTAAAATGAAATATGATGAGTCTCTTGAAAGTTATGTGACTTATATGGTTTGCAAGGCATGATTGTAGGCTCACTTTTGAAGAATGAAAGTATGATTAGCTAAGTGTTAATGTGTGTGCCTTTGATTTGTGATAATCTTCTCAAGTGATGCTTACTGTGAAGGTAAGTACTATGTTAGAAATTGACATTTGGTGAAATTTCTTCCTATTTGTTGTGATGTACTTGGTGTGACTTACCATTTAGACTTCACTAGGAAGAAGACATGATAATGTCTTGGTTTCAAAAGTTGTGAATTTCTCATTTTAAGAGTAAGTTGACCTTGTACTTTGCTTAGGTGTGAACTCATGATACATGTAAGTGTGTTGAGGAGAAGGACATTCCTCCATGGACACCACTATGCATGGTATGGTTGAGTATAACCTTCATAGCACTAGGTCTAACTAATGAAGATTTTTGTTGATGCAATTAACTGAAGTCTATGTGCATTGAAGTATGAGTGCCTACTTGTTTTGAGTATTGTTGAAATCTTGCTTTGGTGGCCTTGCAAGATGATATCTTATTGAATTAAGGTGTAATGACCATGTTATGATTAGGAGAAGTATGTTCCTCCTTTGAACATGATAAGAGCCTCTTTGATTAATGCATTAAGGTGTGGGTGAATTGAAGTTTTGCTTGCTTGTGTGCATTGAGTGCTAAATGTTGTGAAGTTGTGTTCCTTGTGAAGTTTGGTTCATTGAATTCTATAGGATGATGTTATGAATATGATGAACTGCTCTATGATGCCTTGAGTCCTTGTTGTGGTTAAAGTGTTCTAAGTGTCATTCGAGGACGAATATTCCCAAGTGGGGGATATTGTAAGACCCCAAAATGAGATAGGGTGTCTAGAGCCTAACATGTTCATATTAATGTTATAAGGCCCTAAATGTCTTATAATATGGTTTAGAGGCAGTGTATAAAGTTTGAAGTGATTTGGAAGTCAAACGTCAAGGGTCGACCGAAACGTTCGACGACTAAGTCACCTAAATGCCTCGTATGTGGTTCTATGTGATTATGTGTAATTCAGGATATTATTAAATCTTAAGATGATTTATAATGGTGTTTAATGTTGTTATGAAGTTTCGAGAAGTTTGGAGGTCAAACGACCAAGAACGTCCAAGGCGTTTGAAAGATAGCCCTTAAGACGTTCAACGTGTGTCATGATGGGGCTTGGCCTGTTTGGACGTCTTGTAGGTGTGAATTTTGGATGAAATTTATGTGGAATATCTATAACTTTTTAAGGTTTATAATCACGTTGGAAACGTCTGGGTAGGACTTCTAAAGGACATGAAGTATTATTTCAAAGAAAATGTCCCTTTTAAATACATGTTTTTGCATGTTTCCATACTTAGTACATTCTTGTGCTAATTCCATTCTTCTTTACTTTTTACATGAAGTGTAGGTTATGAATTCTTAAAGGATGTCTTGAATGGTGAAGAGCTTGATAGTTGATTCCCAAGATCAATGAAAGGAATCCTTAAAGTTGAAGGATCTCCTACTTATGTCTTTGATGTAAAGTCTTTAAATATTGTATAGTTATGTAATGTGCCTTATGGGTCGTGCCCCTAATGTACTCTAAAGTATTGAGTCTAAGATGGCAAAGAGACTTAAGGTCTATAGATGTATTATGGCTTATGTTTTATACATATATGAGTTGAAGTTTCTAGCATATGATGTGCTATGAATAGTTTAAAATTTTCCGCTAAATTTACTATGTTAATGCGATGAATGATAACTATGGGCTTGTATAAGACCTCCGAGAGGTCAAGTACACCGTGTTAATTTTGGGGGGTTCTCCCCGGTTTGGACAGGTTCTCTCTGGGAGCACCCTCTCTCGCGGCTTGAGCCGTGATGGCTTGAATCTGAGTAGTGATGTCCTGTGCCATCTGCAGCAAAGCATTCCTCACTTCACCATCTGTCATCCCAGCTGGATTGACAGGCACTTGATTAGCAACAATTGGGGCTTGAGGAGGAACTTGATTTCCTCCAGCAGCTGCCTCACCTACCCTCCTGCCTGCATTTCTCCTCGTATTCATTATCTACACGTAGATACAATAAGAGAGTTAGATTCTTAATGACACAATTATGTCACAATCCCACATAGCACGATAAAGAGTAGAAGAAGGGAAAGTTTCCAAAGAATTATGCAGTCTCTAATTCATGATAGTGGTGTACTTCACTACCATAACTTAGAAACTACTTAACATGGTTGATATGAGCCTGATGTCTTAGATACTTAACCTGAAGCTCTTATACCAAGTTTGTCACGACCCGAATTCTGGAATCCAAATTGCAACCGGCGTCGTTGACCTCTTAGAGGTCGCAGACAAGCTTCTTCTTGCATTCATCACATTCATACGGTTAATTTTAGCGGAAAATTTAAAACTTTTTGTTTATATTTGAAGTATACATAGACTTCATATAAACGTTTACTTGTAAGGAAGTTCATTGCTCATACATCAACCATCTAGTTATAGAAACATACAACTTGAAAGAAATAGAATCTAATGTCAAAAGTAATAATTGCCAAAACAACACTATTAAAAGTGTCTCAATAAAATAGGAAAGAAACACTAGTGGAACATACTCCACTAGTTCAAACCTACTACTAAGCAAGAAATGTAAAGGCAGGCATCCTCGAATGCATGAGGACCTACCAAGTCCGGATGAAATCTCTGAGTCTGAACAACTGTAATGTTACCTTCAACGTCCACCTGAGCCTGCAACTAAAGTAGTAATATTGTATGGAATTAGTACACACTTGTACTAAGTATGGGTATATGCAGCAACACATAACGGTAATGCATGAACAAGAATGGGGTCAAGTCTCTGAACTTTCCTAATTTGTAATATGAAGGTCATACCATGAAAATGTCACACATCATACACACATTGGTTCACAAAACATACATTTCATGTTTCATATATTATACATTTCATATCCACGAGACCTTGGAATCATGGATGTAGCATTAAGGCATCTCAAGTGAGGGCCCAACATATGGGACCTCAACCCGAGGGCCTCCTTTAGCAAACACAGAGTCTTCTTCATTCGTTCATTCGTATTTCACATTAATCATTTCATTAATTCATAGGCTGATGTAAACACCAGTTATACCTAGGACGAAGTTTAAGACTCTCATCAGGATCATGAAGTGCAATGACCAAGAATGACCTAATGTCATTACTTGAGTCCGATTTCACCTCCTGATTGTCTTGCACAACCACCTTCGGTATGGTTCATTTCATTATCTTTAATACTTCAAGGAACTTCAACCTTACCCGACATAGATCATGTGAGCATCATGAAATCCGGTGTCTCCCCGACACCTAAAAGAGGTGGAGTCACTGGCCAAAGTGAAACCAAAACATGCTAGCTTATTGGGTTCGAACCAAGCTAGTTCCCTATGGTGGCAACATAGTCAAAAGAATAGGAGATTTAGGGAGACCTATACCTACCTTGGTGTACAGTCTCACCTCATGAGATTTACGTGAACCTCCGCCCTACCCGAAAGAAGGTATCACCACTCATAACTAGCCTATCGGTGCTCAGTTTAAAGTTCCCATTTACATTCAACTCATACATCATCGAAGCTTGCATCTAGCAAGAGGTAGTCATAGCTCATTAGATGATTTCTCATCTCTTCTTTACGTATTAAGTGTGAATTGTCCTTACACTTACATATAGAATGTGATTGAGACCTGTCTCTTAATATTCAGCACTAGCTTAGGTGAGTAGTTTTGGTGACCTTTACTTAGGCTTGGTTGAGACTTGTCTCACCATTCATCTTAGCCGCTCATCATGTTGTCACTATTTTCATTAGCATCATAGTTTAGCATAATTACTCACCTCATTACGTGAATGTTCATTTCTTCATCTTGCCGTTAACTTACATCATATGCCATGCTCATGGACTTTAGTGTACTTTACACTCATGGTAGTACCCCTTTCGGGTTACTCATATTTGTCTAAGTGTTTCATGATCATCTAACTGCATGTTGTGCAAGATTTATGCATCTTGCACATTCAGCCAAGGGACCTGAGTTCGATCCCTAGTGGCTGCGTTTAATTTAATTATATGTAAGACTTATGTGCCTCACAATTTTGTTCAAGAGGACCCGTGTTCGAATCCCTTGGGTAGCATATAATTTTTAATTATATGTGAGACTTATGTATCTCAATCACTTGTCCTTGAGGCCGGGTTCGAATCCCCTCCCTCACACTATCTTTTCTTTCTTTTAATTCAAGTCCTCTTCTCTAGTATTAGGACCTTAAGGTCTCGGGTTCCACCCTCAATGGCAGCATCTCTTTTTCTTCATTTTTATTTTTACAAGTGGTTAGCCGAGACTTACTCAATTAGTATAGGCCATTAGTTTACTTTCTTGAATGTAGCCTAGGCATTTAGCTTAGAGTTTTAAATGAACTTTTAACCAATACTTTGATATAAAATAACGTCCATCTACCCGTAGCACCTCTTAAGCTCTAAGGCATCACTTTTAACCCAATTTCTTAATCACAGTACACTCATATATTCTTTTGTATTAACCTTTGTTGTACAATGATTTCATAGTTTCTATAGTGAAGCATTCGGGTTCATTAGGACCTTAGATTACTATTTAGTCCTTATGGAATTAACATAAAATGTTTCTTTGCGTACTTGAGACCATGGCCGAGAGTCTTAGACTCCAAAGAGCCGGCATATTAACATTTCTTCTTGCATGTTAAACACACAACATTATGTAACACATAATTCACAATTTCTTCAAGTAAACCGTAATAACATTATCACGGAAAACAGCATACTTGTGCACATGTAACCTTCAACATTCGGACGTATATAACAAAATCATAAACAGTCCGAGCACACACATTGCACGAAATCACAATTAGTCCTAAAATCATCTACCAGAAGTCATACCAACGCATGCATGAATAGTTCATAGGATCTAATGACAGGGGCATGCAACAGGAACAACCTTAGTTTTTTGATTGGATTTGAACTGAGCCTTAGGGGACTCTTGGGAAAGGGACCAAGAGAGAAGAAAACCCATACCTTTTTTCAACTTTGACAACCAGACACAAACACGTCCTAATCCACGCACAAACCTCTCTTCCGAGCCTCGATTCTTGCTCACAAGGGGACTCCTTTACGTGATTTCTTAAAGCACTTAGGCGTACAATTTTTCTTTTCGTTTTTGATTGATGAAGCCAAGAACTCTTTAGAAAAGTACACTGATTTTGTATTCAATTTTTGAATTGCAAAGTAAAGATGAAAAACGTTTGTGGATATATATAAAGAATTAAGAGTGCACATTGAGTACACTCCTAGTGGGAGTCGTGCGCCTCTTTCCTTGGGGAGTTTGTTGTTGACTTAATCAACATAATTTAAATGATAAAATTAGATTAAAATCTACATATTAAGTTACTATAATGCCCCTCCTAAAAATCATTTAAATCGTCCACTTTAATGCCTCCAACTCGGCTTGAACCCTAGTGTGGAGATCCGGCAAACTCAAGTTTGACCACCGAGCTTTGACCCATTTTTGTCTAATTAAAAACCTTATTTAAATAATTAAATATCAACCTAGGGTAGTTACTATACTACCCTAGCCCCGAAATTACCTTTTTACCCTAGAACCCTTAACGCCTAGGACTAACCCTCTAAGTCCGGTTAAGACTCACCCGGGTGAATCCTAGTGTTCGGGGACCTAACATGGTTGGAACCAACCCTGCCTTGCTCAACCAAATCACCAAGTTTGTTGGCTTGGCTGGTGCATAGGTTCAAGGGTCTGGTTCCACGCGCATCAAGCCGTGTGAACCCTGTCTAACTTATGCATTCTAGGTATGTTTAGGTGTTACTTAGCATAGTCATTTTCGGATTGTTACAGTACAATTGAGGGTTACTTAAGAAAAGAAGAAAAATAAAAGAGAGATTATGTATGATGTGTATTGAATATGTTCTGAAGTATGATAAATGGTTTTATGTGCTAGTATGAGTATTATCCATGTCGATATTATGTAAGTTAATTATATTGAGCTTATATGTGCGTATGTTCATGAATTTTACTAAAAATACATGTCGAATGATTTCAAAAGAAATGTCCTCTTTAATTGCATGTTTTTTCATGGTTGGCATACTTAGTGCATTCTTGTACTAATACAATTCTTCTTCATCTTTTTACACAAAGTGTAGGTGTTGATTGCTAGAGGATTTCTCCTAGGTGAAGAGCTTGGATAGATCTCCCAAGTTCAATTAAAGGAGCCCTTATGATTCAAGGGTTGCCATGTCAAGATATTTCTTTAAGTGGATGTAATAGCTTAGACTTATATTTTCTGTTGTTAAGGAGCGTGTCCCTATTCTATTCTATTTTAGTTGTGTCTTAAGAAGGCAAAAGACATTAGAGTCTAACTATGTATTATGAAGTATTTTTATATATATACGAAGTATGTTCTAGCATATGATGTGCTATAAAAAGTTTTAAATTTTCGGCTATTTTTATTATGAGTATGCAACGAAGGTATGCTAAGGGGCTTGTCTTAGACCTCCGAGAGGCTGACGATGTCGTGTTAATATTTGAGAATACCATAACTTCTACGGTATACCCTCGGGTCATAAAAAACTTGGTATCAGAGCATATGGTTTAGGATTTTTCTTTAGGTTTCAATGTCTCTCACTGACACGTCAAGTAGAGTCTCGTATCATTGGTGATGATTCGTGACACATCAAATGATACGGGAGGCTATTTGACGATAGAGTTTCCCTTTTTCACTATTCTCATGACGTACAATAGAACTTAACGCTATAAGATATCTCTCTTACGTTTCCTTGTCCGGTGGTCTTTTAGATGTGATTGCTTGGAAAGGATGATTTCTCAATGCTTGAGGGAGAAAAGGTGAGTTTTTGATACTTACCTTGGTTTTATGGTTTGGTGAGTAGATGTGAAGGTGAATTTAGTTTATGTGGATGTGGTGCCATTTATGGCTATATGTTATTTATGGGGAATAAGATGTTATTTTGAGAAGATTTATGATAAGGTATGGTTATAGCTTGTTCGTAGTTGTTATGGTTGAATGGAGTTCCCCATGGAATGATATAATGCCTTATGATTACGTAGGATGGTAGCATGATGCTATGATATAGTCTTGAAAAGTGTTGGAGAATGTGTTGTATAGTGATAAAGATGAATGTTACCTTGATATATTTGAAATGCTTCATATTTGTCCTTTTGTGTATTGGAATCTTTTGTATAGGCTTGCTCCTAAGGAGGGGAGATAGTGTGTTGAGCCTTTTAAGGTGATTGTGAAGTATGCTAGTTAATGGTGGAAACCTAATGACTAGTTAATGATTTCCTATATGAACCTATTTTAAGAGTAGTAAATAGGGTAATAGGTAGTTTTATTCCATAAGTAAGAAGTATAATTACTCTAAGGTGACTTAGGGGGATGTATGGTAAGTACCCTTAGCTCTTGAAGAGAAGAAGAGAATTGAGGTTGACCTACTTTTAAGTGGTTAGTTGTATTTTAAGCTTGAATTTGAGTATGGTCCATTGAGGGAGTGCTTAGGTTGTGCCTACGCATTGTTGGTTGGAAAGTTCCACCAAAAGTGATGACCCCCATAGGGTGGTCTTGATTACCTTGACCATGGTGTTTAAGGGCATGATTTTCTTAGGCTTACCCCATGAAGGGGATAATGTTCATAGATGGTAAGATTCTTAGGGGCCTTGATGTCCCTACGTTAAGTTCCCTTGAACTTTTATAGGTTTAAAATCACTTTGTAGTGATTGTAAGAAGGGTGTTCATAAGCTTAGATCCAAAGAGAGGTATGATGTGATTAGTTATTAAGGTTGGTAAGCTAAAATTCTCCTAGAGTTGAGATGAGTTGCTCTTAAATGAGTTTATTCTAAGTGGGGGAGGATGATTTGAGTCTTAAGGTTTTAGATATCCCAATCTTTTCCTTCTATTCTTAGTCATTCTTGAAACCAAGTGTAACAACCCGGATTCTTGAATCTGAATTGCCACCGGCGTCGTTGACCTCTCAGAGGTCGTAGACAAGACTCATCTTGCATTCATCACATTCATCTAGTTAAATTTGCAGAAAATTTAAATTTTTTTATATGTATTAATTTACTTAGACTTCATATAGTCATTACATATTGATCATATACTTAGTAAGCTCAACATCAATAGAAAACCATCTAACATAAAGAATCAATTCAAACGAAATATGAATATAGTATGATAAGTTGCCAAACACGGCTTTACATCTAAGGTTCGAAATAAAATATGACAGAAACGCTAGGGACAACATCCACTAGCTACATCTAAAACTAAGGCTAGACTAATGTTTGTAGCATCCTAGAAATCAAGAGGACCTACCAAATGGTCTGGATAAACGCTGAAGTCCAAACCGCTGTAAGTGTCGTCAATCTTCTCTCTGACCTGCACCTAGAAAAATAGTAAATAGTAGGGAGTTAGTAAATCACTTGTACTAAGTATGGGTGTATTCAAACATACACATAAAGCTATGCATGATCAATGAAAGCTCTTCCTAAGCAACATGCCATTTCTGGAAAGTCTAGTCATTAGACTTTCCTAATTCGTTAGTTGGGAATTGTGATATGAATATGATGTATTTTAATGCATTCAAAGAAGACAACTAATTTTCTATATGATTACAAGACATTAATATCATCAGTATAATTTTAGAACCCCTCGAGCGAAGATTTGAAATTCTAATCCTCCAAGCCCGAGAGCTCCCTTCCCCATACATAGTTTTATTTTTGGTCTTTTTCTTCTTGTTGTTGTGTAGTTCAATAACTCCTTTAGTACTATGTTTTACTTACAAGTGCAATAATTCATTGTAGTCCCATACCCACAATGAATCGATGTAAGTAATCCAAGGACTAAGGAATGATTTCACTACCTTATAGTGAGTCATTCTTTACTCTTAGTATTCGTAAACATTTCATAAGCCAATTTTATTGGCTATGCCATCTGTTTCATTACTTTCATGTTAGGGAAGTTATAGTCATTTAATTACCATGATATTCCTACTTCTCTTCTTGGCATCATATAAGAAGTCATTATAAGCCAATCTTATTTGGCTTTGCCCATTATTTTCTGAAACTTCCATTAGTGTGACATTGGCAATTGACATTCTTAAGCTCTTCTTCATTACTCACTTTGAACATACGTTCCATTCATCATCATTATTCTCACTTTCATAGTGACATCATTAGGAATAAGATCATGCGAGCTTAACATGAAATCCAGTGTCTTCCCCACACTGAAAAGAGGTGATTCACCGGTTAAAATGAATCATATACCATGTGACCTACTCATGGAGTCCAGTGTCTGCCCCACACATGGAAATGGGTGATCCCCGGCTAAGGCGAATCCATCTCAAGTGTTCAATCCACACCGAAAAGGAGTGGCTCACGGCTATAGTGAACTAAGAACATATCGTTAGCATTAACCGACATAGATCATGTGAGCTAAACATGAAATCCAGTGTTTGCCCCACACCAAAAAGGGGTGGAATCACCGGCCAAAGTGAAACCGAACATGCCTAGCTTGCTTAGGTGGAAACCACTGGCTAGTTCCTATGTTGGCTAGACATAGTTCGAAGACTAGGAGATTTAGGGAGACCCATATCCACCTTTGTGAAAAGTCTCATCTTCATGAGAATTACGTGAACCTCCGCCCTTCCCGAAGGAAGGCATCACCACTCATAACTAGTCTATCGGTGATGTGCTCACTTTCATTATCTTCGTTATCTTTTAGAGTTGACTCAAGTATTGTGGAAGCTTGCTTCTAGATTGAGATTTGCGTACTCTTTTTATGACTTGTCATCCTTACATTACATTGATGAAATGTGAATTGTCCTTACATATCATCCTTACTTTACATTGATGAAATGTGAATTGTCCTTACATATCATCCTTACTTTACATTAATGAAATGTGAATTGTCCTTACATATCATCCTTACTTTATATTGATGAATGTGAATTGTCATTACATATCAGCCTTAGGTGTTAATGAGACTAGTCTCACACATTCTAACACCTTCATTCGTGATTATGCTTTTAGCATATTAACTTAGGTGTAAGTAAGACTTATCACACTTTCTTTAACACCCCATTTTGGTCACTTACTTAATTTAGACCCCTTTAATTATGTTATAACTCACGTTACTTCTTTACTTTAGTGTAGTAGATTCATTTCATCGTTTATGGACGATGAGCACTTCTTTCAATGAGTTACATGTGTTCATAGTTCATTCTTTTAGAGCATGTTGGGAGTTGTCCCAATTAATGGCATGCCCTTGGGTATGCATTCATTGAATTACTTTAGAACTACTGGAGATGTCATTTCATTATTTTGGCTACACAGGATTGGCATATGATTAGTATTGGCATAAACAATTGGGTAAGGATTGCATAACCATCTTTGTTGGCATTTACCAATTTTACATTCTTTCATGCTTAGTTTGGTATATATATATATATATATATATATATATATATATATATATATATATCATTAGACAATCTTTCAATTATTTAAAGATTACATTATAGCCAATCCCATTTATATTTTGAACAATGTACTGTTAGTAATTTTACTGGCATAAGCCAAACATTCACTCAAATTATGACTTCATGGAGATCTTTTTATCCAACCTTATAACATAACTTTTAGGCATAACATTTTTAAACATCTTGGACAGCATCATATTAGCATTTGATAAATATAACATCTTCATAATGTCACATTAACGGTAAGTAAGCATTCGGACGAACACATCGACACTTAAAACATTTTCGTACATAACTAGTATATTATCGATCCTTAATTCACGTAGTAAACATTTAACTTCATATGATTACAATTTGATAGGTTCATTCGATATTCATAACTCTAGAACCCTACACATTAAGATCAGCCAGCACCACATACCAACAACATGATAAAGACTAATCTATACAGCATGCAAATCGTAACGAGGATACTAAGGATAGGGAAGTTCGACGAGAACTTTGTGAAACAACCCTAGTTTTTTGAGATTTCATAGATTCGTTCGAAGGAAAGTACTTTTGGAGAAAGAATTCCAGTAGAGCAACCCATACCTAAATTAGAACTTAATCTACGAAGACCACCTTGAACGAAAACTTGGAGAAACCTTGAAATCGCCCTAGAGAAATCGATTAATTTTCTGCCTTTTTCTTTCGTTCGTTACTTACTGTTTTTGCGTCGCCTTTACTATGACTTTGAACGTGATTCTAAGTCATATAAACTGATCTTGACTCATTCAACTTAGGGTTTCATAAGTTAATTAAATAAATTAATTAACTAATTACTAAAAAGCCCCTCCTAAGTTGACTAAACATAGGAGAATGTTGGCTTGACCCAAAATCTGGAATTTTGGTGTTGACTATGGTTTTGGTCAACAATTTTACTTTATATTAATTAATTAAATCATTAATTTAATTAATTTAGGGACCTAGGGTAAGTACTAAAGTACCCCTAAGTCATTGGAACCATAATCAACCCTTTACGGACCATCCTAGGTTAAGTACTAGGATGTTTTCTTGAATTGTACTAGGTTAGCATAAGAATTTCGGTTTGACCCCTTTTATTTAATTAATTAAATGTCTAATTTAATTAGTTAAGTTAAATAGGGTAATTAATAAGGTACCCTTAAGTCGTTATAACCATAAATAATCCTTTGGACCATCTTAGGTTAGGTACTAGGTTGTCTTTTTTCTTGTGTTAACCGAAATCTGGAAATAGTTTTGTGATTTCGGTTTTTCCCATTTAAATTAATTAATTAAGTTGCTAAATTAATTGATTAAGTAGCCTAGGGTAATTACTAAATTATCCCTATGTTTTTGGGACCATAACCAACCTTTTGGACAATCCTAGGTTTTTAGGACCATAACCAACCTTTTGGACCATCCTAGGTTAGGTACTAGGTTTTCTCTTTAACTAGTTACTAGGTTAGTGTCACCCGATTGAGTCTTAGATTGTCGGGTGCACTAATTAGTTTATTTCGTTTGGTCCGAGGTTAGTTAGCTATTTAGGGAAGTAGGTTAGAGTCTAGAATTGGTTAGGAAGTTAGGACCCACATGGAGTGGTCCCTTGTGCACGTTTTTCCCCCTAACTACCTTAACCGAATTCGGTTAGGGTGGTCCCCTCCTTTGAGCGCTACTTCACATGTCTTGCACATGTGCTTGCACATGGGTTGGTTGTACTTTCCTAACTAACTATTATTTATGGTTCATTTGGGAAAGTTTACTTATTGTCCCAAGGACCCTCATCATGTCCTTGGGCACTGCTTAATTTACATGATCATTTTAAATGGTTATGTACGTAGGGTACTAGGCTTGACACTTGGATGCCTAGTACCTAATGTATTGCAATTGATGAATTTCATGAATTTTAGCTTAGGGTCTTCATTGCAGGTACAATTTCTAAACAAGCTTGAATTATATCTTAAATACTTAAGGATACATATATTAAAATTGGCTAACACCTCTTAGCCAATTTTCTATAATATGACTAATATTTCTCAATATTGGGCATTTGGGATGCCTATTTCTTCATGAGAGTGTATATTGGGCCATATATGAATAGTATAGTTATTTTAACTACTTGCGTATACATAGAAATTGGCTAACACCCCTTAACTAATATTCTATGATATGCCCAATATTTCTCAATATTGGCATTGGGATGCCTATTACATAATGAATTGAGTTGAGGATCAATATTACTATTTATTTATTTGCATATACATAGAAATTGGCTAACACCCCTTAGCCAATATTCTATGATATGCCTAATATTTCTCAATATTGGGCATTGGGATGCCTATGCATCCCAATACACATTCTAACGGACTTACTGGGCTCTTCACTAGACATACTCGTTTTTCCGGAACATTACACCAACAGTTCCTAAGTAGCGTGTTCATGATAGGAGTCTTGCATAAAAGGATAAGTTTCATGTTCTCCATATGATATGCATGTCTTAAATGACACTATGTTATGCATATTATGAAAGGTCATTATTGCATAAAAAATATTTTTTTGATAAATTTTCATGTTTCTCATGTTGTTGTGCATCCTTATATGATAAATGTGCAATTTGATTTCATGAGATAGATTAATGAGAATGCTTGATGTCACTTATGATGTCACGACCCGAATTTTGGAATCCTAATTGCAACCGCTGTCGTTGACCTCTCAGAGGTCGCAGACAAGCCTCATCTTGCATTAATCACATTCATATGGTTAATTTTAGCGGAAAATATGAAAATTTTTGTTTGTAGTTGAAGTATACATAGACTTCATATAAACGCATATATTTAAGGAAGTTCATTACACATACATTAACCATCTAATTATAAGATCATGCAACATGAAAGAAATGGAATCTCATGTCATGAGTAATACTTGCCAAAACGGCATCATTATAAGCGTCTGAATAAAATAGGAAAGAAACACTAGTGGAACCTACCCCACTAGTTCAAACCTACTACTAAGTAAGAAATATAAAGGCAGGCATCCTCGAATTCATGAGGACCTACCAAGTTCGGATGAAATCTCTGAGTCTGAACAGCTGCAATGATACCCTCAACGTCTACCTGAGCCTGCACCTAAAATAGTAATATTGCATGGAATTAGTACACACTTGTACTAAGTATGGATACATGAAACAACACATAACGCTAATGCATGAACAAGGATGGCTCTTCCTAATCAACATGCTTTCTTAGAAGGTCAAGTCTCTTGACTTTGACTATTTCGTAATAGGAAGGTCATGCCATGAATAAGTCACACATCATACACACATATGTTCACATAATATAAATTTCATGTTTCATATAGTATACAATTCATATCCATTAGACCTTGGAATCATGGACATATCATTCAGACATCTCAAGTGAGGGCCCAACATATAGGATCTCAATCCAAGGGTCTCCTTTAGCAAACACAGAGCCTGCTTCATTCATTCATTTGTACTTCACATTATTCATTTCATTCATTCATAGGCTGATGTGAACACCAGCTATACCTAGGATGAAGTTTAAGCCTATCATCGGGATCATGAAGTGCAATGACCAAGAATGACCTAATGTCAATACTTGAGTCCGGTCTTACCTCCTGATTGTCTTGCACAAACACCTTCGTATCGTTCATTTCATTATCTTTCATACTTTGAGGAACTTCAACTTTAACCTACATATATAATGTGAGCATCATGAAATACGGTGTCTTCCCCACACCAAAAATAGGTGGAGTCACTGGCCAAAGTGAAACCAAAACATGCTAGCTTTATGGGTTCGAACCAAGCTAGTTCCCTATGTTGGCAACATAGTTCAAAGACTAGGAGATTTAAAGAGACCCATACCCACCTTGGTGGACAGTCTCATCTCATGAGATTTATGTGAACCTCCGCCCTTCCCGAAGGAAGGCATCACCACTCATAGCTAGCCTATCGGTGCTTAGTTTAAAATTCCTATTTACATTCAACTCATACGTCATCGAAGCTTGCTTCATAGCATGAGGTATACATAGCTCATTAGATTATTTCTCATCTCTTCTTTACACATTAAGTGTGAATTGTCCTTACACTTACATATAGAATGTGATTTAGACTTGTCTCTTAATGTTCAACACTCCCTTAGGTTAGTGCTTTTGGTGACCTTTACTTAGGCTTGGTTGAGACTTGTCTCACCATTCATCTTAGCCTCTTATCATGTTGTCACTATTTTTAATTAGCATGATAGTATAATATAATTACTCACCTCATTACGTGAATGTTCATTTAATAATCTTACCATTAACTCATGTTCTTACCCAATTCGGGTTACTCATAATTGACTAAGTGTTTCATGACAATCTAAGCATATATTGTGTAAGACTTATGCATTTTACACATGCAGACAAGGGGCCCAAGTTCATTCCCTAGTGGCTGCATTTTATTTAATCATATGTGAGACTTATGTGTCTCCCAATTTCGGCCAAGAGGACCCATGTTTGAATCCCTTGGGCAACACTTTATTTTTAAATATTTAAAGTGTTAAGTGTCTCCATAAATTCAGCCAAGAGGACCCATGTTTGAATCCCGTGGGTAGCACTTTATTTTTAATTATTTAAAGTGTTAAGTGTCTCTTTAAATTCGGCCAAGAGGACCCATGTTCGAATCCCTTGGGCAGCAGCTTATTTTTAATTATTTAGAGTGCTAAGTGTCTTACTAAATTCGGCCAAGAGGATCTGGGATCGAATCCCAGTGGCCTCATCTTTTTATTACTTTATTTTGGTGTGACATTTATGTATCTCACACCCTTGGCCAAGGAGCCAAGTTCTAATCCCACCTCCCACACTAAATGTTTTTCCTTTTAATTCCAGACTTCTTCAAACTGCCCATGTTCGAATCCCCTCTCTCACCCTATTTTCTTTTATTTTATTTTAAGGTTTAATCTCTTAGTATTAGGACCTTAAGGTCATCGAGATTCACCCCAATTTGCAAGATTTATTTTCCTTCATTCATACTAGTGACTAGCCGAAACCATGTTCCATTAACACATAATTTTAACTCACTTTCTTAAGCTTAGCCTAGGCATTTAACTCATAGTTTTACGAACACCTTTAATCAATTCATTAAAGACCTTATTTTCACTTTCTTGTTCATGAACATCACGATCTTTTTGCACATTAAACATACAACATTTAGTATCACATGATTTACTATTTTCTTCAAGTAAACCGTAGCAATATACATTTCGTATCACATGATTTACTAATGACAGGGGCATGCAACGGGGAACAACCTTAGTTTTTCAATTAGACTTTGAACTGAACCTTAGGGGAATCTTTGGAAAGGGACCAAGAGAGAAGAAACCCATACCTTTTCAGCCTTGAAAACCAGCCACAACCACACGCCCCAGCCCACACACAAACCTTTCTTCCGAGCTTTGATTCTTGTTTGCAAGTGGAATTCTTTACTAAAAACACTTAGGCGTACGAATTCTTCCTTTTGTTTTTTTTATGGATTCAGCCAAAAATACTTTTAGAATAGTGAGTTTTACGTTTATATTTTGTTTTTGAAGTGTGGGAAAAAGCTAAAAACGTTTTTAGGAGTAAATTAAAGAATTAATAGTGGGCAAGAAATACACTTCTAGTGGGAGTTGTGCGCCCCTTTTTGTGGGAATTGTTGTGACTTATTCAACAAAATTTTAATTATAAAAATCAGATTATAATTATATATTAAGTTATTATATTTCCCCTCCTTATTTTCTCTAATTTTTAATCCTTTAATTCGTGCCTCATTATGCTTCCAACTCGGCTCGAACCCGAGTTGTGGAGGTCCGTCAAACTCGGGTTTGAGCACCAAGATTTGACGCATTTTGACTAATTAATCACTTATTTAATTAACTAAATATCAGCCTAGGGTAATTACCATACTAACCCTAGCCCCGAAATTACCTTTATACCCCTAGAACCCTTAAAACCTAGGACTAACCCTCTAAGTCCGGTTATGACTTATCCCGGTGAATACTAGTATTCGGGTACACTACATGGCTGGAACCAACTCTGCCTAGCTCAACTAACTCACCAAGTTGGTTGGCTTGGCTGGTGTATAGGTTCAAAGATCTGGTTCCACGCGCATCAATCCATGTGAACCGGGTCTAACCTGGGCATTCTATGTACGTTTAGGCCTTACTTTGCATAGTCATTTTCGAGTTGTTACATTATCCCCCCCTTAGTAACATTCGTCCCCGAATGACAATAATCTTTACTAACAACCAGCCAGTCATCTATAGAACTTATGCATACATAAGCAATTCAATAATTTTCATTGGTGAATATCTTATTCACATATTAGCATGGTGGTGCACATCTTTGAAAACTCCTCGGAGCTTCACATTAATAGACTGAGGAAAGTCTTTCCCAAATTAGTCTCATGAAAACATACAAAACAAGTAAACATATAAGTCACACAAACCAGCACCCAACATGATGACTCGGACATATTAACCTCATACTAGTGCATAAAAATCGTACACATGAAAGACTAATTAAGGCTACGCACCCGAGACATCACCAGAAGTTCCTTCACCTGCACCCCTGGACTTGAGTGTGAAGAATCGTTGCCTCCTTGGAGCCTCTTCACTTGGACCATTAGGCTGAACATTCTCCTCCCCTTTTTATTGACTTCTCCTATTCGAACAATCCTTCATCATGTGACCTGGTTTTCCACAACTGTAACAAGCGTTAGAGACCATCATACACTCTCCTCCATGCAGTTTGCCACACTTCCTGCAAGGTGGCCTCTCCTGAGGTGTATGTACTTCATTGTTCCTCTTAACTCTTGGCTCGGAATCCCTATCATAGCGACCCTTGAATGAAATTGAATCCCCTTGGTGGGAGATTCCCTTCTTAAACTTGGGCTTATCCCTGATTTCAGTACTACTCTTCCTTGAAAAATTCTCCTCAGCTTGCCTTGACTTGTTCCCTGCCCTAGTGTGCCTCCTCTTCCTTCTTTCCTCCACTTGCTGGGCATGCACCATCAACCTGCCCAGATCCATGTTATCATGCAACATGGATGCCCGACAATCTTCCACTAGATCCTCTGACACGCCAGTCACAAACCTGCTCATTTCATCCCTGCTATTGGCCACCAGAGAAGAAGCATACTTTGAGAGTTTAACGAATTTCAAGGAATACTCCTTGACTGACATACCTCCCTGTCACAGATTGATGAACTCTTCAACCTTGGCTTCTCGTTGCTCTCTGGAGAAGAATCTCTCCAGAAATGCAGTCTTGAGAACATCCCAAGTGATAAGAACATCTCCACGTGCTCGGCTATCAGCCCACATCCAATACCAAATCTGTGCCACATCCTTGAGTTGATATGCAGTCAACTCAGCCTTCGCCTCCTCATCTACTCCCATGGAACAAAGGATATTGTGGACCTCATCTACGAACTCCTGGGGATCCTCATGGGTCTTGGATCCTTAGTAAACTGGGGGGTTCATTCTGGTGAAGTCCCTCAACCTGCTAGCCATGGTGATAGCATGAGGATTCTCTCTAGGAGCACCCTCTCTAGCGGCTTGAGCCGTGATGGCTTGAGCCTGAGTAGTGATGGTCTGTGCCATCTATAGCAAGGAATTCCTCACTTCTCCATCTGTCAACCCAGCTGGATTTACAGGCACTCGATCAGCAACAACTGGGGCATGAGGAGGAACTTGATTTTCTCCAGCAGCTGCCTCACCTACCCTCGTACCTGTATTTCTCCATGTATTCATTATCTACACATAGATTCAAGAAGAGAGTTAGGTTCTTAATGACTCAATAATGTCACAATCCCACATAGAACGATAGAGAGTAGAAGAAGGGAAAATTTCCTAAACATTATGTAGTCTCTAATTCATGATAGTGGTGCACTTCACTACCATAACTTAGAAACTACTTAATGTGGTTGATATGAGCCTGATGTCTTGGATATTTAACCTAATGCTCTGATACCTAGTATGTCACGACCCGAGTTCTTAAATCTAAATCGCAATCGACGTCGTTGAACTCTCAGAGTTCGAAGATAAGCCTGTTCTTGCATTCATCACATTCATACGGTTAATTTTAGCAGAAAATTTAGAACTTTTTATTTATAGTTGAAGTATAGATAGACTTCATATAAACGCATATCTTTAAGGAAGTTTATTGCTCATACATTAACCATCTAATTATAAGATCATGCAACTTGAAAGAAATGGAATCTCATGTCATGAGTAATACTTGCAAAAACGGCATCATTATAAGTGTATGAATAAAATAGGAAAGAAACACTAGTGGAACCTACCCCACTGGTTCAAACCTACTACTAAGCAAGAAATATAAAGGCAGGCATCCTCGAATGCATGAGGACCTACCAAGTCCGTATGAAATCTATGAGTCCGAACAACTGCAATGATACCCTCAACGTCCACCTGAGCCTGCACCTAAAATAGTAATATTGTATGGAATTAGTACACACTTGTACTAAGTATGGGTACATGCAACAACACATAACGGTAATGCATGAACAAGAATGGATCTTCCTAATCAACATGCTTTCTTAGAAGGTCAAGTCTCTTGACTTTGACTATTTCATAATAGGAAGGTCATGCCATGAATATGTCACACATCATACACACATAGGTTCACATAATATACATTTTATGTTTCATATAGAATTCATTTCATATCCAGGAGACCTTAGAATCATGGACATAGCATTAAGACATCTCAAGTGAGGACCCAACATATGGGATATCAATCCGTGGGTCTCCTTTAGCAAACATAGAGTCTGCTTCATTCATTCATGTGTACTTCACATTATTCATTTTATTTATTCATAGGCTGATGTGAACACCAGCTATACCTAGGATGAACTTTAATACTCTCATCGGGATCATGAAGTGCAATGACCAAGAATGACCTAATATCAATACTTGAGTTTGGTCTCACCTCCTAATTGTCTTGTACAAACACCTTCGGTATCATTCACTTCATTATCTTTCATACTTTGAGGAACTTCAACCTTAACTAACATAGATCATGTGAGCATCATGAAATACGGTGTCTTCCCCACACCGAAAAGAGGTGCAGTCACTGGCCAAAGTGAAACCAAAACATGCTAGCTTTATGGGTTCGAACAAAGCTAGTTCCTTATGTTGGAGAAATAGTTCAAAGACTCAGAGATTTAAGGAGACCCATACACACCTTGGTGGACAGTCTCATCTCATGAGATTTATGTGAACCTCTGCCCTTCCCGAATGAATTCATCACCACTCATAGCTAGCCTATCGATGCTTAGTTTAAAGTTCTTATTTACATTCAACTCATACGTCATCGAAGCTTGCTTCTTAGCATGATGTATTCATAGCTCATTAGATGATTTCTCATATCTTCTTTACATATTAAGTGTGAATTTTCCTTACACTTACATATAGAATGTGATTGAGACTTGTCTCTTAATGTTCAACACTCTCTTAGGTGAGTACTTTTTGTGACCTTTACTTAAGCTTGGTTGAGACTTGTCTCACCGTTCATCTTAGCCTCTTATCATGTTGTCACTATTTTTCATTAGCATCATAGTATAATATAATTACTCACCTCATTACGTGAATGTTCATTTAATAATCTTACCATTAACTCATGTTCTTAGCCTATTCGGGTTACTCATAATTGACTAAGTGTTTCATGATAATCTAAGTATATGTTGTGTAAGACTTATGTATTTTACACATGCATCCAAGGGGCCCAAGTTCAATCCCTAGTGGATGCATTATATTTAATCCTATGTGAGACTTATGTGTCTCCCAATTTCGGCCAAGAGGACCCATGTTCGAATCCCTTGGGCAGCACTTTATTTTAATTATTTAAAGTGTTAAGTGTCTCCATATATTCGGCCAGAAGGACCCATGTTCGAAACCCTTGGGCAGCACTTTATTTTTAATTATTTAAAGAGTTAAGTGTCTCCATAAATTCGGCCAAGAGGACCCATGTTCGAATCCCTTGGGCAGCACCTTATTTTTAATTATTTAGAGTGCTACGTGTCTTCCTCAATTCGGCCAAGAGGATCTTGGATCGAATCCCAGTGGCCTCATCTTTCTATTACTTTGTTTTGGTGTGAGATTTATGTATCTCACACCCTTGGCCAAGGAGCCAAGTTCGAATCCCCCCCTCCCTCACTATTTTTTTTTCCTTTTAATTCCAGACGTCTTCAAACTGCCCAAGTTTGAATCCCCTCTCTCACCCTATTTGTTTTTATTTTATTTTAATGTTTAATATCTTAGTATTACGACCTTAAGGTCATCGAGATTCACCCCAATTTGCAGCATTTATTTTCCTTCATTCATACTAGTGACTAGCCGAAACCATGTTCCATTAACACATAATTTTAACTCACTTTCTTAAACATAGCCTAGGCATTTAACTCGTACTTTTACGTATACCTTTCATCAATTCATTAAAGACCTTATTGTCACTTTCTTTTTCATGAACATAACATTTCTTTTTGCACGTTAAACATACAACATTTCGTATCACATGATTACTATTTTCTTCAAGTAAACCGTAGCATTATACTTACGGAAAAATAGCATGATTTGGACGTACATAACAGTCCAAAACAGACACTTTGCACACAATAACAATCATTCCAAAAATCGTCTACCACAAGTCATACAAACGCATGCAACAATTCGATCATAGGATCTAATGACATGGGCATGCAACGGGGAACAACCTTAGTCTTTTAATTAGACTTTGAACTTCACCTTAGGGGACTCTTGGGAAAGGGAACAAGAGAGAAGAAACCCATACCTTTTCAGCCTTGAAAACCAGTCACAACCACACGCCCCAGCCCACACACAAACCTTTCTTCCGAGCTTTGATTCTTGTTTGCAAGTGGAGTTCTTTACTTAAAACACTTTGGCGTACGAATTCTCCCTTTTGTTTTTTGATGGATTCAGCCAAAAACACTTTTAGAATAGTGAGTTTTACATTTATATTCTGTTTTTGAAGTGTGAGATAAAGCTGAAAACGATTTTAGAAGTAAATTAAAAAATTAAGAGTGGGCAAGAAGCACACTCCTAGTGGGAGTTGTGCGCCCCTTTTTGTGGGAATTGTTGTTGACTTATTCAACACAATTTTAATTAAAAAAATCAGATTATAATTATATATTATGTTATTATATTTCCCCTCCTTATTTTCTCTAATTTTTAATCCTTTAATTTGTGCCTCATTATGCTTCCAACTCGGCTCGAAGCCGAGTTGTGGAGGTCCGGTCAAACTCGGGTTTGAGCACCGAGATTTGACCCATTTTGACTAATTAATCACTTATTTAATTAATTAAATATCAGCCTAGGGTAATTACCGTACTAACCATAGCCCCAAAATTACTTTTATACCCCTATAACCCTTAAAACCCAGGACTAACCCTCTAAGTCCGGTTAAGACTCATCCGGCTGAATCCTAGTATTCGGGTACACTACATGGCTAGAACCAACTCTGCCTAGCTCAACTAACTCACAAAGTTGGTTGGCTTGGCTGGTGCATAGGCTTAGAGGTCTGGTTCCACGCGCATCAATCCGTCTGAACCAGGTCTAACCAGGGCATTCTATGTACGTTTAGGCCTTACTTAGCATAGTCGTTTTCGGTTTGTTACATATGATTTGTGGTGTATGGACCCACAATGAGAAATTGAGTCTCCTTTAAGTGATATAAGATTAGTCTTTTTGAAAAATGGGTGACTTTTGAGATTTGGGAGGTGTTATTATAGACTCACTCTTGAAAAGTGATGGTTGGTCTAGCCTATGTTCATTGGTGTGCCTATAAATTGTCATAAATTTCTATAAATGATGCATACTTATGAAATCTAGTGATGTGCTAGAAGTAGAAAGTTGTAAATTTACTTCCTAATGTTGTAATGTGCTTAGTGTGGCCTACCATGTTGATTTCATTAAGAAGGAAGTATAATCATAATGTTGTTTGGAGAAAATAAATCCTCCATAATATGAGTTAACCTCTATGCATTGCTTTTATGTAAACTCTATGATGCCACGTGTATATGTTTTGACTAGAAGAAGGTGGTTCCTCCTTGAACAAAGCTAAGCATGGTAATGTCATATATGACCTTGGTGGTATTATGTATAGACTATATGATTGTAGTTAATCTACCTTATTCATGTTTCTTGTGCAACTAAATGAAGTGTTCAAATTTTCTCATGAGTTTAAGTGTTGATTATGTCTAAGTGTGCAATTAAACTAATGAGTATATTTAACCTTGTGATGAAATGATGAACATGCCTAAGGTTGGAGAAGGTAGTTCCTCCAAATGGCAATGAATGTGAAGAAATATGTATGCATGGAATGAATTAATGACCATGTTTGACTATATTGCTTTGAATGCACGCTAGAATGAAATTGGTGTTCCTTGTATGTTGGTGTACTGAATTTTATGTGATGACATGTTGAAGTGTTGTGAGCTGTTACGGATGTCATTGAGTCCTTGAAAGTGTTTAAAATGTTTTAGGTCATTCGAGGACGAATGTTGTTCTAAGTGGGGGACTATTGACACGCCCTTAAAATGAACTAAGGTATCTAGATCCTCACATGAGCCTAAAAAGGTTTATAATAGGTTAATTAAATGTTTTATAGTATGCATACTTGATTTGAAGTCATTAGGAGGTCAAACGTCCAAGACATTAGAAAGTTGGTTTTTATACGTGCTAGTGAGTCCTTGTATGTTTGGCTTGATTTTATGTGTTGATTGGAGTTTAGAAGCAGTGTAGTTGACCCTAGTACCTTAATAGACATATTAAGGGTCAAAACGTTCGGGTACGACTCCCCGGGGACAAGCAGAAGGGCCCCCAAGGAGGACCCAAACCTTTGACAAGAGGCTGTCCAAGGCAGCGTGCAAGAGCAAGAATGAGACCTTGCCCTTCTGACGAGTGCCTAGCACGAACCTCACTGCCTCAAATTTTATTTGGGGCAGAATGGGGAGGCTTCTCCACGACGTGCAGCCCACTCCCAGATCATGTTACGTCGTCTTTAAGTCAATTTTTACATGTCTAAAAGCCCCAATTCCTGTGGGGATGTTTTTTGTAACTTAGGGGACGTTTTATTAACTGTTTTTAGGACCTTTTTAAACCCTTTCCCAAGACAAAACCCCAATACCCATTAAGAAATCAAATTCCCAAAGTTCTCTTCTCTTCCAAAACCCCCAAAAACCCCATTGAAGACCAAGCTCAAGAACAACCTATGGAGTTGAATTCTTGGATCTTTCTTCACATATTTTCATGGTCTTTTAATGTATAAGTTATGGTGATCCTTCATCCACAGATAACCGTTCAACCATGGAGTCCTTTCAAAGGTTTTCTAAACATGAATTCTAAGTCAAAAATCCTATCTTTCAATCTAGCCATGGGTTTCTCAAATTGATTTCAAAAGCATTCTAATTATGAAAATATGTTTAATTACTGATTTTATGATGAATTTATATCAAATTTTATGAAGAACCCATGATCCTCCTAATTTCTCAAATTAGCCTTAAATGTGGGTCTTGTGATCTTTACTAGATTGTGATTCAATTGTTATTAGATTGTAGTATAATGGTTAATTCTAGTCTTATCCATACAAATTGATTATGAATTTTAGGGAATTGATCAAGACGATCATTAGCTTGGATATTTGGTAAGTTGACTTATTTCTTCTAATTAACCTAGAATGTACATTGAATTGTTTTAGTATGTATGGCCCACCTTTGGTGGCATTGTTTACATTCTTGTACATATTTATGTGCTATTATCATGTACTTTAAGGCATTAGATGCAATATGAATTAATATGATGATTTCTATGTTAGGAATTTGAAGGATTTAGCCTTGATTCCAATATCATGTCTAAGTGAATTGATGTTATGTGAAGTTGTACGTATAGTCTACACTACTTGCTTAACATAGGTGTGGAGATAATGTTATATGTGTATGTGTGATGATAATGTTAGGGTTAGGTATGGTCTGTATGGATAATGATAATGAATTTCTTTGTAGCATGACCCCTATCCATATAAACCCTATAGGAATGTGTGATCAAAGTATTCTAGGAGTCTTATATTCTATTGTTGAATATGTACTTGCCTCCTATGATATAATGTGAGTGTGTGTAGTCTATAGTCCTCAATCCTATATATATGTGTCTGACTTGAGAATTGAAGAATGTTGGACATGTGTTGTGGTCTTTAGAGGGTGGATTCCTCAATAATATTTGATAACCATTAAGTCATCATGTTGACCAATGTACACACACACTTCATGAATATCTATGAGTAGGATAGATTTATGATGACTAAGGAATGGATAGTTCTCCTATGCATCGTTACCTATTTATATGCATGTAAAGTTTATGATTTACGAAGTTATGAACATGTGTGCCTAAAGGTGTTTATGTGAAGGTTGATCTCACATATATGTACACTCACATGCATGTATGAATATGATATGATTAGGTAAAAGGACATTCTCACATAATATAGGTTCTATGATTAATGTAGAATTCTCATCCTAGATACCTTTGAGCTATCTAATGTATGAGGGACTAAGTCCCTAAGGCCTAATATATATAAAACTAAAGGCTTAAATATGTTTAGAAAGGGAGTTAGAGCCTAGCACTGAGTGAACATGAATAATGAGAGTGGGAGCTTCACGTTAGTAAGTCCATCTTCCCACAAAGAGAACCTTCACGTTAGTAAGTCCGGGTTCCCAGCATAGATGTTGTCTCATAAGATGGAAACCTCCACGCTAGTAAGTCAAGGTTTCTAGAAGCAATCTCCATGATCCACAACTACGTGTCCCCGTAGGTTATAGCTTGTGGTTTCCACCTAGATAAGCTATGTACGAATGGTTGCACCTTAGGCAAGTGTTAACCCTCTCTTTTCTGTGTGGGAGTAGAACACTGGATTCCATGTAGATCACATGGTGTGTCGGTTATAGCTATGTCTCCTTAACGTTAATAAATTAACTAAGATAAGAATATGAACTCTAATCTAAATTCCTTGAGAAGTGTACTTGGTATGGGAGGATTATGGACCCTACCTATACATTGCACTAGATGACTTCAAGAAAGGATAGGATTGGAGACCCTTACGAAGTAAATACGTATGTTATATATGACTTGTATGATTGCATGTTTAGTTACCTTGTTATGTTAAGATATAAAATATTACTATGCATGTAAATTACACTTGTGGCTTCTAAATGAGTCTACTTAGAATATGTGGGGTATGGGACTCCATGTGTACATTGGACAAGTAAGCTTGTGAAGGGGTTATGAGGTTAGTTTACCTATGATATGAACTAAATGAGTTATAGATAAGGTTGTAGTAAAGGAAAGAGCCCTTATATGATGATATGAAGTATGTGGCCTTATTGCTAGTTGTAATTGATTATGTTATGACTTGTAGAATATGTTATGCCTAGTCGAGGGTGACTTCTTAGGTACACTTGGTTGAATTAGTATTATGGGATGCTACCTACACATTGCACTAGTGTGACTTAGGAGTTGTCTTAGCTGATGGTCTTTATGTGAAGTTGATGTCTTTAATTTGTTTATGACTTGTGGATATATGTGGTTGTGTTTATGAAACATATTATGAAAGAATATTGTAAGGTGACATCAAGGTGATACATTGCTCTAGGTACACTTGAGGGTTACTTAAGAAAAGAAGAAAAATTAAAGAGACGTAATGTATGATTTGTATTGAATATGTTTCAAAGTATGATAAATGACTTTATGTGCTAGTATGAGTATTATCCATGTCTATATTATGTATATGAATTATATTGAGCTTATATGTGTGTATTTCCATGAAGTTTACTCAAAAGACATGTTGCATGATTTCAAACGAAATGTCCTCTTTAATTTGCATGGTTGTCATACTTAGTGCATTCTTGTACTAGTACCATTCTTCTTCATCTTTTTACACAAAGCGTAGGTGGTTATTTCTAGAGGATGTCTCCTTGGTTAAGAGCTTGGATAGATCTCCAAAATTCAAGTAAAGGAGCCGTTATGATTCAAGGGTTGCCTATGTCAAGATATTTCTTTAAGTGGATGTAATAGCTTACACTTATATTTTATATTGTTAAGGGCCGTGTGCCTATTATATTCTATTTTAGTTGTGTCTTAAGATGTCAAAGATACATTAGATTATAACTATGTATTATGAAGTATTTTTATATATATACGAAGTAATGTTGTAGCATATGATGTGCTTTGAAAAGTTTTAAATTTTCCGCTATTTTTATTATGAGTATGCAATGAAGGTACGCTAAGAGGCTTGTTTTACACCTCCGAGAGGTCGACGACTCCGTGTTAAGATTCGAAAAAACCATAACTTCTAGGGTATACCCTCGGGTCATAACAAAATTGGGAAATTCACCCCACGTCCAAATAATTATATGGGCGGTTATTTTAGGTAGAATTAGGTATTATATGACTACTTAAATAATAAAAGACCCCCTAGACTCTAGACTATAAATCAAAACCTCTCTGTCACATTAGAGCTATCAAGAACACCATTAGAGAAGAAGAAGAATTGAAAGCAGCAGCTTAGGACGATTTCTCCAAGAATTCAAGCTAAGATTAAGGCAAAGCTATGTGAATATTCTTCATTCATGGATTCTTCCTTTCATGAAGCCCCCATAGTTTTCTTAATTTGAGAATCCAAAGAACCCCATTTAAAAGAGGGTTGTTCTTGCATTAATTACTGTTTTATGGAGTTTTCATGGTGAATTATGGAAATTAAATTTTAAGGTAATCATGGTGATCTTAGGCCATTAGAGACTCGCTAAAGGTTTTATGTTGATTCTTCTTGACTTGATTGTAATCTATATTAAATGATCATGATTGAATCAACAAAGTATGAATTGAAATAGAAATGATGAATTGAGGTTGGTCTTGATTGGATTGAACCTTAACCAATGAATTTTGACTCTAATCACCTAGTATTATAGAATGTGAGAAGAAATCTAGTTCTAGAAGACTCTATAATGTACCTAAGGATGAAGATTGAATGAATTAATGAAAAATGAACCTTAGTACGGTTGTGTTGGATGTAGATTTAGGATGATTGATTTAAAGTTAATGGATTCACTTGAGAATGGAGAGATAGTCAAAGACATCCCTCCATGAGAGAAGGTTGAGCAAGGCTTTACAAGTATACCTTGGAGTATATTCTTGTCTCCAAGTGGATATGCAAAGTGAGACGAATCGTCTAGCAAGGGTCAGACTCCATGTATAAAGGAGAGCCACACCTAGTAGTTATGATGACTATTTGATTAGGTCTCATGAAGCGGTAGTCCTTCACATAGTAGAATAAAGGTATCCTAGTAGAGAACTCCATATAGTATGAACTTAGACATCCTTGAGAAGCATCTTGTAGTGTTCATAAGCAATGAATGAACTTCGACATGCCCAAGGCGTATCTCATAGTGTTCATAGTATGTGAATGAACTTAGACATGCCCAAGGGGTATCTCGTACTATTCATTATTATTAAGGGATCAATACATACCTTATATAACAAGTATCTCAGGATCCATAAGATTAAGGGACTTAGACATGCTTAAGGAAGTATCTCATAGTGTTCAACATAGGGTATAGGCTCCAAAGTAAGAAGTAATAAGTTAAGGATCCAATAGTAGTAACTTGCATGAATGGTGTTTTGGGGCATCATAAGTGCATTGCATAAGGTATAACCTAGTGTCATTAATGAAGAAGAGATTGAAGATAGGATTGGACTGGAGTTGCCTTCCCCAGTAAAGAAGGCTAAAGATGAGAGAATCTTAATCAAAGAAGTTAAGAGGTGGTAAGGATATGGAAGGTGAATATGTTAAGGATGCCTTCAAGATAGGCTTAATATATGGAGAAGTATGGGCTGCCTCATGTACATTGCACAATCATGTTTTGAGAAAATCATACGAGTATATTACTCTTTAGTATGAAGTGTGCCTACTAAAGACTTGAGGGAATAATATAGTGTGACTCAAAGTTATGCTTAGTGTATGAGGTAGTATGGGTTGCTTCACATGCATTGCACACGCTTAGTGTGTGAGGTAGTATGGGTTGTTTCACATGCATTGCACACATATGTTTTGAGTTGACTTAGGGGAATAATTCTCATATGACATGATGTATTTAAGTATTAATTATTAGAGAGTACTATGATCAACAATGACCAAAGAGATGTACTTAGCTTTGGTAGTAGTATGAGACGCTACCTTAGCCTTGCACTAGTATACTTGGAGGTAGCTTGTGAGAGAGTTCACTTGAGTAAGAAGGACCAGTAAGTAAGTATGAACTCTTATGTACTTTATGATGCTTTAATATGCTTATTATATAAATGTAATAATTATGTCTTTATCTCTTATGATTGTGTCTATTATTGACTAACCCTTTGAGATATCTTATATTTGGTGTGATAGTTTCAATACTTAGTACATATCTTACTAACGTATATTGCCTATATTATGTCCATGTAGGGTATTGATGATATTCATTGGCTATCAAGGGTAGAGTTTCAAGGCTCCACGGAGAGGAGCTTGTGAGTCCTTAAAGCATCCAAGGACATCACTACTATGTTGTCTTTTATGTTCACTTCATGTTTTAGACTTTTATTGGTTGTGACCCAAGACTATTGTATTTATAATGTCATATATGGTTTTTGAAACATATGTTAGACGTTTTATTAAATGACTTCCGCATTATGTTTTCGAGAAAAGTTTAATTTTGCACTACTTTTCATATATATGCAATGAAAGATGTCTAAGAAGCTTGTACAACACCTCCAAGAGGTTAAGTACGCAGTGTTGCAACCTAAAAATGCCCTAACTTCTACGTTGTACATGTGGGTCGTTACAGAAATCCATTGTATATTAACCTTATGATGAAATAATGAGCATGCCAAAAGACGGAGAAGGTATTTCCTCCAAATGGCAAGGAGTATGATGAAGCATGTTTGCACTACCAGTTGTGGAGATAATTTCTATTTGCTTGTGTTGCATTGAGTTCATAATGGTATGAAGTTGGTGTCCCTTGTATGTTTGGTGAATTGAATATTATACTATAGCATGTTGGATGTTGTGAGCTATTGTATGGCTCATTGAGTCCTTGATAACTATTAAAAGTTCCAAGTGTCATTCGAGGACGAATGTTCCCAAGTGGGGGATATTATCAAGACCCTCAACATGAACTAAGGTATCTAGAGCCTCACATGTTCTTAAAGAGTTAATAACATATAAATAAAGATTTTTACAGATTGTGTAGTTAATTTAAGAAGTTTGGGATTCAAACGTCAAAGAACGCCCAAGAGGATTGGAGACTAGTCGTGTTATGTGGTAGTGTGCCAATGCATGTTGTATGTATTGTTTGGTGCCTAATATAATAGGATAGGACCCTAACGTATAAATGATCGTATTATGGTTCGAATAATCTAGGCACGACTCCCCAAGAACCACCGTAAGGGTCCTTGATTAGGATCTACAAGCTGACAAGACACTGCAATCGACGCCCATACAAACGACGGCCAGTAGACTGGTCGACGTCCCGTTGATTGGGGGAGTTGCTCCACACTTAGATGTGGGAGCTCATCCCCCAAAATGGGAGTCTTAGTCAAAAATGACAAATCAGTAGGAAAGCGCGTCAATCAAGCGATGACCTGTTCCTTGCCACCGTTGATTGAACCTGAAACATGATGTCTAGACACGACCAAGCTAGGGGTGAATTGGAAAATTCACCCCACATCCCAAATAAAGCATGGACGTTTATTTTACCTATTTTTTGGTATTATAAGTTTGTTAAAAACATAAAACCCCAATTTATCATTCATTCTTCAAATCAAACCTTTCCATCACAAAATAAACCCTATCTAGAACCACCATTAAAGACTAAGTTCAAGATCAAGCTAGGGGATGGATTTAAGTGCTTTCTTCGCAAAATTATCATGGGATTCTCATTAGTAAGCTATGTTAATTGATAGGAGGGAATATTATTCTACCTTTATTTTCTGCAGAAAATTAGCCCAACCTAATAGTAGTTCAGTCTCACTCAACTCAGCCCTTTCACAGCCTATTCTGCCTAAAGTTTAAGGACATTTTTCTTCTTTTTCGCCTTAGATTATTTTCAAACTTTTATACAAAATCAACAAAAAAACATACGGGCAAATCCAACCTTTATATTTATTCTCAAAATAAATACAAAGGACACACTCATTGAACAACAATTCTGTCCAACTTCGACTCAACTTTGACTTAAGGCACAATCACAAGTCGATTGCTGCCTTAGACACTTTCTAAAACCCACAGGTTTTATTCTGTGTGTCTTGGTGAAATTACAGACTTCCTCTTCCCTCTTTCACCTTTATGATAACAAGTCTACACTCTATACTTAGCCAAATGCGTCCAACACATAAGGTTGTCGATTAGTAGAACATGTGGCAGCCTTGTGTTTACATTGCATAGTGTTTTGACACATGTCTAACACCTGTCAAATGCTAATCCTACTAAATTAAACTTCAGTTGACATCCCCAATTGATAAGGCATTTCAAATTTCGAATTCAAAAATCTATTAAAAGATACAACGAATCTGGACAAAAGAGGTTACAAAAAGGTAACTGTCGCATCTGCTTGGCATGTGCCTTTGCTGACTAGATTTCGGCCCCTTGCTGCATTTTCCTCCATATTTTTGACTCCAATACAATGTCTAAACATTTTATAGTCATTGCCTCATCAAAGCCCATCCGAATAAATCCGCACATTTGCCATGTTTGCGCACCACTGACGCCCTGCCACTGTCTTGCTTTGGCAATGCTAACTTTTAATCCACTCATGCCATTTCTTTGTTTCTTGTTGCGTTTCATTCACAATTGACAATGCCTCAATTTAGCTCAGCTCAATTTCCCCGAATTTGACCAGACCATGTGATTTTTGCATGCCAACCTTGCCCACAATCGATGTTGCAAAGCGTCCAAGTCATGCCATGGGTTGTTGTCTTGCCAATGCCCATGTCATGTCTTGACACTGTACTATCAACATATTTTGAACCCATTTCACCATGTCAACACTCTGTTCACACGACGCATGTTTGATTCCACCCGTATTTTGGCCTTTGGCAAAGTCATTCATGCCAACCCTTTGCCGCGCCCACGCCTATGTCGAGTCACTTGGTTAGGAACCTTACAAACTTCCCCCACCTAATGAAACTCGACGTCCTCGTCAAGTACATCATTCATTTGAACCTACTTGGATTCCGGACAAGGATCATATTATGTCCTTCATGTTCATCTTCAACCAACGCCAAAGAGTTTACTTTTGACGTTTCTGCCTCATTGTTCTTTTCCCTTTCCAATTCGGCAGCAAGTATGGCATTCACTAGTCAAGCAATAGCAACAAGGAATAGATGAGATAAGGAAACTTAGACTTAAGAGTAGGAAGTCTAACCTCAAGAGATGAAAAGATGAGGATAGCGGGATCTCATATCGGCCTCGGCCTCCCATGTAGCACCCTCAACAAGATGGTTCCTGCACAATACCTTCACTGTGGCAACCTCCTTGTTTCTCAGCCGCTTCACCTGCTGGTCTAAAATCTGAACAGGAACCTCCTCATAGGAAAGTCTTCATCAACCCCCAAACCTTCAACAGGCAGAATCTATGTTGGATCACCTTGTTCAAAAATTGTATTATCAAATATAATTTTTTGGTCTGCTGATTCTTCATTTTGATATTCTTCTTTAGATACTATTTTTATGTCTTCTTCAGACATTAGATTTCTTCATTCATTTCGTTATTACCTAATTCAATTTCTATTTCATTTTGTAATTCAGGTTCTATATCCGATACTTCATATATACTATCATTCTCACTTTATTCATAGTCTATGTAAGCTATCTGCATGTATTCTTCATTATTTATAATTACTTCTGCAATTTGTTTTCCTTTAGGATTTCTAGGTAACTTACTATTTCTAGCTAAATGTCCTAACTTTCCACAATTATAACAAGTACAATCTGATAGTTTTCTTTTTGGCCTATAAGGTTTTTTTATTTTATAATTTTTTGCATAATATCTTTCGTCTTGGTTTTTTGTATTTATATCTAGTTTTGGTTTTCCTATATTTGTTGTATCATTTAGGTTTTTTATAATATTTATTTGTACAACCAAATTGTGGTGCTGTTTTATCTTTACAACATGCCAAATTTTTAAGTAGTACTTTCTCCATTTTTATTTTTTATTTTTGGTTTTCACATAATTGTACACACCATTGATGTAGAAATTTAATTCTATCCCCTAAAGTATCTGTTAATCCTTCATTATTCCAATCTTTAATTATTTTTGTACTAAATGGTTCTGGTAATTTTGTAAAATATTGTTGTCTTATTTCTTTTGCTTCATTTATATCATATCTTGCTTTATAATAATATTCTTTAAATGCACATGTATATTCTTCTATATAACACATTTTACATATACTTAATTTTGTCATAAGTTGTCTATTTATTATTTTTTCTCTATTTTGTTCTTTTATTTCTATAGTCATACCACCAAATTCATTTCTTATTGCTAATTCGTATTTATTTAATATATCTATATTTGTTGTTGATGGTGATCCATCTATTTTCTTATCACTCCTAAGTGTTTCTAAACTTTCTAAGGGTAAATTTTCTATCCATAATTTTGTTGTTCCTATAAATGTTCTTTCTATATATCCTGGCGTTTCTTTTGTTGGTATTTTGTTATCAATTAATTGTTTAGATATATTTCCTACCCATAGTAAGATTACTTTATTTATATCTATAACACAATCTAGATCTAAAAAGTTATCTTGTTCAATTATTGGTCTAGGCGTCCATTTTTTATTTAGTCTACTATTCCATATCGCATTTGTTCAATCTGATCTTTCATAACTTTCTGTATAATAGGTTGGTGTTGTCCTTCTAGGATTACTCCTAGGACTATTATCCGGAGTTTTAACTCTTGATGTGATAGGTTGATTTATATCTCCTGTATTTATTTCTAATTTTTTTGGCTTATTTACTTGTTCTAGAATTTCTGTGTATGTTTCACTTATATCACTTATATTTTACATAAAGTTCTATTCAGCAACAGCGGAAATATTATATGATGAAATCAAACAGACGATACAAGTTATAAAGATAGGATTGACTAGGGAAATAATAAGTCTTAATTGACAAGACTAAAATGACCTTACTTAAATCAGATAATTAAATACCAATTAATTCAACTGAAATATTTCTTCCACCAAGGATCGAACCCGGGTGGAGCTCCTCCCGCGAAAATGGGTCAATTTGGGTCAACCCTACCCGAATTGTCCACTATTTTCATTAATTAATTAATTAATTAAATACTTAGGGTAATTACATTACTACCCCTAGCCTGGAAAAGACCATTTAACCCCTAGACCCTCCAAACCTAAGATTACCCCTTTCAAGTCTGGTTAAAACTCATCCGGTTGAATCTTAATATTCGGGTGCCCTACCTGGCTGGACCAAACCTTACCTAGCTCAACTAACTCACCAAGTTGGTTGGCTTGGCTTGTGCATAGGTTCTGAGGTCTGGTTCCACGCGCATCAAGCCGTGTAAACCTGGTCTAATCTAGTCATTCTAGGTACGTTTAGGCATTACTTGGCATAGTCATTTTCTGGTAGTTACATTGCCTAACAAAAGCGCCACCAGAATCCATCTGCACATTTACCATGCCTACGCACCACAGACTCCCTGCCGCTGTCTTGCTTTGGCAATACTAACTTTTAATTCACTCGTGCCATTTCTTGTTTTCTTGATATGTTTCATTCACAATTGACAATTCCTCAATTTAACTTAGCTTAATTTCCGCGCATTTGACCAGACCATGTGATTTTCGCATGCAAACCTTGCCCACAACCGATGTCGGCCATCGTCCAAGTCATGCCATGGGATGTTGTCTTGTCAACTCCCATGTCATGTCTTGACGCTGTCCTACAAACATATTTTGAACCCATTTTACCATGCCAACACTCTATTCACACACCACATTCTTGATTCCACCCGCATTTTGGCCTTTGGCAAAGTCATTCATGCCAACCCTTTGCCACACGCATGCCTTTGTCGAGTCACTTGGTCAGGACCCTTACAGTAATCCTTTATCCTATGTTAACCTTTTATCTAGGAGTTCTTTCAAAGTTTTCCAATGTGATTTCATGATCTAAATTCCCATCTTTCAATCTAGCCATGGGTTCATTATCAAATTGATTTCAAAGTCATCCTAATCAGATATTTATGATTAATCAATGGTTTTAGCATGATTTTCAATCCAATTCCATGAAGAGCCCATGATCTCCTTAACCTCTCAATTTATGATATAATGTGGGCCTTATGATCTTGATTCGATAATGATTCAATTGTTATAAGTTTATAGTGTATTACTTAATCCTAGTTCTGTCTATGTCAATTGATTATGAATTATGGAGAATTGATCAATTATTATCATAGCTTGGAGACTTGTAAGTTGACCGAATTTCCTACTTTTAGTATTGTAATTGATGTTGTGTTATATGGTCCACTTTTCGTAATGGTGTGTACATTCTTGTCTTTCTTTATATGTTATGATAATGACCTGTAAGGCATTAGATGCAAGATGAATTGATATGATGATTTTCATGTTTATGAAGTTGATGTGTGTAGTCTTTCATTCTAGTATCATGTTCTAAGTGTATTGATAATGTGATGTAGAATGTGTATGTTGAGGTTAGGGTAAGGTATGGTTTATATGGTTAATGATGATGAAAATCTTGTAGCATGACCCCAACCTATATGAACCCTATATGAATATGTGATCTTAGGCATGTTATGAGTCTCCTATTCTAATGTGGGGTATGTTCTGGTCTCCTATGATATAAAGTGAGTGTGTGTAGTCTATGCTCCTTAATACTCTATATGTATGTAACTTAATACTTGAGGGATGTTGTACATGTGTTGTGGTATTTAGAAGGTGGCTTCTTCAATACCATGTTATTGTAATTATGTGATCATGTTTATCAATGTACACACACCTCATGAATATCTATGAGTAGGATAAATTCATGGTGACTAAGGAAAGGATAGTTCTCCTATGCACCATTGCCTATTACTATGCATGTAAGTATACGATTAATGAATTATGAGCATGTGTTGCCTAGAGGTGCTTATGTGAAAGTAATTCTCACATATATATGAACACACACATGATTGTATGAATGTCCTCACATAATATAGGTTTTATGATGAAAGTCCAATATCATATTAGTAATGTTTGAGCTACATGATGTATGATGGAGCAAGTCCCTACAGCCTACTTTATGAACAACTGTTAATTAAAGGCTTAAAGGAGTTTAAAAAGGGAGTTTGAGCTTAGCATCTAGTGAACTTGAAAATGAGAGTGGGAGCTTCACGTTAAGTAATTTTAGCTTTCCACAATATAACCTTCAAGTTTAGCAAGTCTCGATTCCCAACATATCTTTTGTCTCATGAGATGGAAATCTTCACGTTATTAAGTCAATGTTTCTACTAGCAATATCCTTGTTCCATAACTACGTGCCCCCGTAGGTCTTATCTTAGTCTATCCACTAGAATAACTATTATGTATGAAGGTCCTACCTTGGAAAGTAGTACCCTGTATTTTCGATGAGTTAGTAGAACACCGAATTATATGTAGCTCACAAGGCCTATGTCGGTTTTGGATATGTCTCCCAAAAGTTAAGAAAATAATTAAGATAATAATATGAACTCTAATCATAACTGCTTGAGAAGTCTACTGAGTATAGGTAGTACTATGTACCCTACCCATGCATTGCACAAGTGAACTTTAAGAAATGATAGGATTGGAGCGTCTTCTGAAATAAAGACTTATGTCTATATGATTAGTATGAATGCATGTTAAGGTTGACTTTGCTTGTATCAAGACATGAATTATGATTCTGCATGTTTATTACACTTATGACTTCTAAATGAGCTTACTAATATATGTCAGGGTATTGGTCGCATGTGTACATTGCACAAGTAAGATTGTGAAGGGGTTGTGAGGGTGGTTTACCTATGATATGAACTAAATGAGTTAGGACTAAAGTTGGAGTAAACAAATGAGTCCTTATATGATGCTATGAAGTACGTGGTCTTATGTCTAGTGATAAATAAAGGTGTTATGACTTGTTCAATATAATATGCCGAGTCTAGGGTGGCTTCTTAAGAAAACTTGGTGTAAGAAGTATTATGAAATGCTACCTACACATTGCACTACTGTGACCTGGGGGTTGTCTTAGGTGATGGTTCTTATTGAAGGTTATGTCCTATAATGTGCTTATGACCTTATGAATAAATGTGGTTTTGTTGATGAAGCATATTTACGAAAGACCATCTTGGGTGACCTTAAGGTGATACATTATACTAAGTACCATATGAGGGTTGCTTAAGGAAAGAAGTTAAGGTAAAAAGATAGGTTATGTTTTGTATGTAATGAATGTGCCTCAAAATGTGACGAGTGGCTTTATGTTTTATTATGAATAGTGTCCATGTCTATATGATGTATTTGAGTTATATTATACTTTTTGTATCAATGTTCATGAAGTTTACTAAAAAGACATGATGCATGATTTCTAACTAAATGTCCTCTGTAACTCATGTTTTTGCATGGTTGCCATACTTAGTGCATTCTTGTACTAATATCATTCTTCTTCATATTTTTACAAAAATTGTAGGTGGGGATGTCTAATGGATCTTTCATAGAATGAGGATCTTTGATTCTTATTCCCAAGTTCAAGTGTCCTTATGATTCAAGGATGTCAAAGATGTTCTTTAAGTTTATGTCATATCTTAGATTATTATTGTATGTTATTAAGGTTCGTGTCCCTATTCTACTTTATTGATGTTGAGTCTAAGATGATAAAACATAATTAGTGTCTAACAATTGATGTGCTATGAAAAGTTTTAAATTTTCTGCCAAATTTCTATGAAAATGCGATGAATGATGTCGATGGGACTGTATAAGATCTACATGAGGTCAAGTATGACATGTTACTTCTAGGGGGTGTTCTCGGGTAGTGACAGGTGTATTCGACCTCGAAGAGGTCTTATACAAGCCTCTTAGCATTAACTCACCAAACATTTCACAATAAAGTAAATCAGCGGAACCTCTTTTATGAAATGTAAGTAGATCTAAGTCCCAACACAAGCCATATTAGGCACATAACATTATCATAAAGACACGACCTTAACATTGAAATAAAGATACAATCCATAAAAATGTCATAATAAAGGAAAACCAGATATAAGAAGTCATTTCCTCAACATATAAGGAAATACCCAAATCTTGAGTGAATTTCTACTTCCCAAGCTTCAACTCTAAATATCACATCACTTGCCAACGCCTACGCTTTGTACAAAATAGGGGAAAATATAAAATTAGTAAAATTAAGCACTAAATATGATGACCATGCAAAAACATGCTTTAAAGAGGACATTTTAGTTGAAAACAATGTGTTATGTCAATTTAGTAAAATCCTCATGAACATCATACAAGATACATAGAAACCAATCACATTACATATAAAATCATTATTTACATCAATATACATTCATTACATATAGACCATAACCTTTCCTTTACATCTTCACCTCAAGTAAACCTCAAGCATCACTTGGTACAATGAGTGTAAATCTTTCCATACAACCATCCACCGTCAAGCAACACTCTAAGTCCACCTAAGATGGACTCACATGCTACCTCCTTTAAATCAACCACATTCATTCATAAGACATAGACATAACATAATCATAATCATCAGATAAGGACCATCACCTAGGATAACTCTAAGTTACACTAGTGCAATGTGAAAGTTGCATCCCATACTACTACTCCCACTTAGTGATCTTTTAGAATTAACCAATACTTGGCCCATTGTTACACCTTCAAAATGATTTAGGTGGAATTATAGCCTAACATGTTGATTATGAGTTTATTAATTCCTAAAATGGTTTATAATGTGGTAATGATACAGTGTCTAAAGATTTAGCTGAATTGGAATTCAAACGTCGAGGGACCACCAAGACGTGCGAGGACTAGTGACATATATGCTTCATGTGTGTTTATATGCTTATATGTGTGTTTTATGAGCATATGAGGTCCTAATTTGATTAATAATAGTGTTTATAGTCAGTGTGTCAAGTTTCATGAAGTTTGGAGGTTAGACGTCCAAGAACGTTCAAGACCTTTGAAAGTTTTGCCTTGAAACGTGCTTGCATGCCTTAATGTGTTTCGTCAAGCTTTATGTGTTGTTATGAGTTCAAGTTGAGTTGAGACTTTCCTAATATGTATACTAGAGTATTTGAGGTAGAAACGTCTAGGTAAAACTCCCTAATGACCAACCAAAGGGTCCTTGAAGAGGACCCAACCTTGGGCCAACAAGCTGCCCACGGCAACAAATTTTGTTCCTTAGTAAAATAGAACCGCGTTGCAGACTTGGTCATCCATATGTCAAAACATTTGTCCACATCGCAGACAAAATGCATAATCAACTTCCCCAGATGTTATTTTCAATAATATCATGTGGGAACAGCTCCGCGTCGCGGACTTGTTTCTCGACGATAATTCCAAAAATTTAATTTGAGTTTGAGTTGGTTAAAAGGTCCTACAAGTTCAGGGGTCTTTTGGGTATTTTAGGGTCTAGTTATTGGAGGTTATTAGATCTCTTTAAACCCCAATTCACCCCTCATATCAAAAACCTCATGTTCAAAATGAAACATCTCCATTGTTTCTCTCCATCAATCTTGTGGGCTTTTCTTCACAACTAAGGTATGGTGCTTCATCATTGAATTCTCTTTCTTCAAGGAGTCAATTCCAATTAATTTCAAATATGATCCAAACCATGAAATCTTCTAAATTGAATTCTATCATGGGTTCTTGCATAAAACATTTTAGATCAATGATTTATGATTGAATTAGTATTAATTGAATGATTTTACATCGAAATTCTTATGGACCAATGTAAATCATGAAATCTTTATTTTGACTATATTATGGGTGTTTTGATCATGTGTTAATGCTATTGAATTCCTTTGTAGTTTGATCAGGGCTATTGAATTGTGATAGAATGATGTTAGAATTGTTAGTATTCTGCCCTATATTCATAAATTTATATTGATTTACCTTTGATTCATTGTCTATTGTAACTATTGGATTGAATTGATACTCATGGCCATGGGTAAGGGCCTTTTAATATTGTGTTGGATGATTTAGCTATGGATTGAAGTGGATTGGTGGTATGTTGTCCTAATTCTCTCTATATTATGTAAATTAGGTCTTGAATTATGTTGTGATTGGTATGGTCTACTTATGGTAGCGGTGCTATGTGCTTTACTTGAGAATTTTGTGGCCTCGTGGCATTACTTTATGTAATATGACGATCATGGCCTTGAATGTATTACTTGATATATCAAGATGATTTTTGTAGTTGATTTATGTGAAGTATGATCATATCTATCAACATGTGAGTAATGTGAGAGTATGTGTTCTTCTATTAACATTAGGTGATCATGTTAGACTATGAGTATGTCCTTATGTGTGTAGTCTTAGGATTGATGTATGATTCTTAATAATTTTGTAATATGGGTCTTTTGATGGTTGTATTGAAGGTTTTATACTAGTGTATACGGTGACCAATGGTTGACTTGGTTGTGCCTATGTGCTTCTTAGGTGATATTCTACATGTGACAAAGTGAAGTATTGATGTGTCTTGTTATGGTAGACATGTGTCTCTTACTTGATACCTATGGAATGTAAATATGAGATGTCTTGAGTTAGGATGCTAAATCCTCTTAGTCTTGTATGTATGAATGACATGAGCCCTTGAACATTGCTAAGAAGGTCAAATTATGTGGAGCCCTCAACCTAGTTGAGAGGTTATGATATCTTTGGATTGGAAAGCCGTAATGTTATCCTTCTTGTGTGAATGGTGGACTTAAGGTTGGTTTGCTGGAATGACATAAAATCATGCTTAGGAAAATCATTGAGATATACTCTTAACCATTGAAAGGCAACCCTAGGGGACCTATTTGCTCAGGGGAAATGTTATTCTGTTATGAACTAAATATGGAACCCCTTCGTATGATCCTTTATGTGAATTATTCTATGAGAACAAAGGCTAGCACCGAGTGAGTATGGTAAGGGAAGTATCTCAGGTTAAGAATGAGGATAGAGTGCAAAGAAACCCTTCATATTCCATATCCATGTGCCTACATGGGATGTGTCCAAATTCTACCATTGGCAAGTAGAACATCCTCTATCGGAGTAGGTTACAACTCTGAATTTCATGATTTGATACCATTGTCTATGTCGTTTATTGTCTATTCTCATAATATGGGATACCCTCTAGTGTTGGAGAAGTTCTATGAAGTTTAGGTGGTGGTATGAGATGCTATCTAAACATTGCACAATAGGCTTTGAAGATTTAGTGAGTGAGTCCCTAGGTCTTCTCCAAGACCATTACTTGAATATCCTTATGTGATGGATGTATCTTAAATGGACTAATGAAGATAATGACTTAAGTAAGAAATTATGTAAATGAATAAGTACCTAGTATAGAGTAACTTTAAGGATTGTCTAGTTAAAGTGTGAAGGGGCATAAAGGATGGTCTCTTCATGTCTTACCTAGGGAAGTCTTAAGAATGACTCTAGATAGGAATGTTGATTAATGAAGTGAGAATCATCTTATACTAGGTAGTCTAAAGGATCTCTTAAGTGTGAGTTACGGGATTGTAAGGGCGTTTGCTTCACAACTCACTCAAGTGAACCTTAGAATCACCTTTGGTAGGAGAATCTCATGTTATGTGTTTTGGTGTATTGTAAGTGTATTTATCTCATTATAGGTGGTTTTAAGGATCATTTAGTTGTGCTTAGATAGGGTGTATGTGCGGTCTCTCTTTGTCTTACTTAAGTGAGTCTTAGGATAACTTTTTAGTTAGAAGATTGTATGCTAGAAAGGGTTCATTGTGAAGTTGAAGAAATTCACTGTAAAATTGGACTTAGTCACTGTAAAGTGACATGGTTCACTGTAATGTTCCTTAAAATGTGATATTTATGTGTTATCTTATGTGTTTCTAAGGTGTTAAATGTTGTTCTTGTGGTTATACTATGATGTTTTAATCAAAAAGAGCATATCTCTCATAAATTTCCGTTTCTCATGATTTTATGCATTAAGCCATACTTAGTACATGTGTTTATACAAATTCCATACTTTTGTTTATATCTAAAGGTGTGGTTAGTAGGTGAGAGGTTGTAACACTCCGGAAATGTCATGACTTAGACTAGAGCTTAATCTACTAAATAATGTTTAAAATGATGTTTCCAGACCTATATTAATGTAACAAAGTCATTTGGAAAAGGTTAGAGATAAAATGACAATGAAAGACCTTGACATCCGGAAACTAGCTAATTCAAACTAGTTGACGTCCCTATGTTTGATGATGGTTTAGAGGTGTGAAATAAAGTCCAAAACTTGTAATGAAACCTTGGACAGGTAGTATGTAGTACAAAGGGTTCAAACGTCTGGTAACTACACCCCAAGGACCACCCGAAGAGTCCTTTGGGAGGACCCAAACATGGGTGGGCAGCCTGCGAGCATGCAAAACTAGACGCAAAGCCTGCGACGCGAGCGTGACAAGCAGTTCACTGCCTCAAGATTTGAGAGGCAGCCTCGCGACACGAGGCTGAGACGCACCTCACTGCCTCAACTCAAAATTTAATAAAAATGACGGGATTTGGCCCCGTGACGCGCAGCTACTTCCCAGAATCATTAAAGTCATATTTTTGGTAATTTAACTTATTTAAAAGACCCATTTAAGTGGAGGGTCTTTTGGGTAATTTATTGGACGGCTATATATTAATGTTAGGTCAGTTTTAGACCATTTTTTACACGTCCAAATCATATTAAAACAAGTTTTCTCTCATCTCTTAAGAGACGCTCTCTTTTTCCAAACTCCATTGAAGAACAAGTAGAGCTTAAGGAAGAAGACGAAGACTTCAAGTTCTTCATCAAATTTTTGTGGATTCTTCATCTATAAGGTATGGTTTTTCACTCTTGGGATTCCTTTCCCCTATAGGTCCTTTCAATATAAGTTTTCAAGAATTTCAAATACTAGGGTTTTTACTCTACAAAACGGATTTTCTTCCTAACCCTAGATTTATGATTTTTAATGAAAAGTAGGTGTTTTCTATGGCCGATTTCACACGAATTGATGAGTATGTGGTTAGTTATATTTGAATTTCGTGTGAAGCATGTTCTTATAAAAATGATGGTTTCGTATGGTTGTTCTACTACTTCATAATATGAAAATGCAAGATTATGATGTCCCTTGTATGCTTTACACAAGGTGATTATGTTATGTTAATCTCTCATATGAAGGTTTATGATTAAAGGAAATTCTCATCTAATCTTAAAGATCTCATTATCATGTTTATACAAGGAGTTAATCTTTTATGACCTATGATAAGATATGATAAAAGACAACTTAAAGGTTATTCATGAAAGGGACTTAAGTTAAGCACCATGAACTAGATATGAGAGGTGTCCCTTCCCAAGTTGGAAGGTAGGTTCACAATGACTCTCATGAGATTGAGGTTGCCATGTAATGTGGAACTATGGGTCTCTAATACATCTCCTAGTTCTTGAACTATGTTGCCACCATAGGATACTAGCTAGTGGATCCACCTAGAAAGCTATGTCATGTTAGGTTCTAATTTGGCCAGTAGACCACATTCTTTCGGTGTGGGGTTTTATGACACTGGATTCCATGTTTAGCTCATATGGTCTATGTCAATTAAGGCGAATGTTCCCTCATGTAGAATGAAAGACAAGTAAATGAACGTTTACTAGAGTTACTTGAGGAGTCTACTTAGTATAGGTAGGGGTATGAGACTCTACCTAGACATTGCACAGGTTTACTCTAAGGGGATCCCTAGGAGATTGTTCTTATGTAATATGATAACATGTATGGTATGATGCTTATGATACATGATGTTATTCTTATATGATGTTGGTCATTATGATGAATATGTTATTAGGTTATATTGCTATATGAAGTGATGACTACTTATGTTACAAGTTATATGAAGTAAAGCTTTACTAATGGTCTCCTATCTTATCTACTTGGTTGTGTGGGGTTATGGGGCTTAACATGACCATTGCACTTGTAGGTTGGCGATGACATCATTGGTAAGTGTTTTGTGTGTTATGTTCTATTATCCTATTAATATGTAATGTTAACACGACTCTAATATAATATGTCTTTGATTATGATCATGCTTTAAGTTTGATGGGATCCTTAACTTGTGTATGTTATATGGTATTTGCATTGAAGTCTTTCATCTGACTTATCATGTTTTCTAAAGAGATGATAAATGGTCCTTTTTAATGCATGTCCTTAAGTGTTATGTGCATATACCCATACTTAGTACATGTGGCGTACTAACCCAATTACTTTATATTACTACAACTGTAGGTTCAGGCCATTGAGGTTTAAGGAGGTCGATTTGAACAAGCTTGGAATTCCTTCTCCAAGTCTTGGTAGGTCCTCATGTTCGGGGATGCTATGTTTCACATTCTAGATTATGAAGACATTAGTAAATGTTAAGAATTAGATTTCCATTTATGTTCATTGGATTCTTTTATATTAAGGCCTATATGGCATATTGACTATATATATTGTTCAAGTCCAGATTTGCACTCTTTAGATGGTTTTATATATGTGAGACAAGTTTTAGAATATCGTATGTTATTATGATTGTTAAGTAAGAAGTCTAAGTATACTTAACATAAGTAAGTAAAAGTGTTAAATTTTCTGCAATTTTTACATATCACATGTTATGAATAATGCTAAGGGATTGTCTGAGTCCTTTGAGAGGACGCCGACGCCGGTTGCATCCGGGATGTGCTCTCCGGGTGTGACAAACTTAGTATCAGAGTATGAGGTCAAATATCCTTAGGATCAATGTCTCACTAAACCACATTACCTAGTGTCTTGTTCATGGTTGTGAAGCGCACCATAATTATGGATGAGAGGCTATGTGATGATTAGGAAACTTCTCTTTTGTTGATACTCCTATGTTGTGCCTTTAGAGTGTTTAGCATCTGATCCATTTCTTATGTACATAGGCGATGAACAAAAGTAGGACATCCGCGAGAAGAATAGGATAAGAGATTACGAATGCGGGAGCTACTCCCCAAGGCAATCGAAACGCTTCTCAAGTGCAAGCAGCTACAAATGAACAAGTTCCGGGGAATGCTCCGGCTATGACCGCTGATGAGGTGAGGTCAGACCTGTTGAAAATGGCCAAAGCCATAACAACCCAAACTCAAACCATTATGGCACAAGCTAACAATGAGGTTTTTCGTCGAGAGAACCAACATGCTAGTACTATGGCTAGCCCATTGAGAGATTTTACGAGGATGAATCCTCTTATTTTACTTGGGTCAAAAGTTGATGAAGACCCCCAAGATTTCCTTGATGAGGTCTACAATATTTTGTTTGCTATGGGGGTGAGTACTACTGAGAAGGCTGAACTTGATGCTTTTCAACTCATGGATGTGGCTCATACATGGTACAATCAGTGGAATGATAATAGGTCTTTAAGAAATGGTCCCGTGACTTTGGAGATTTTCAAAAATGTATTTCTTGACAGATTCTTTCCAAGGGAACAAAGAGAAGCTAAGGTAGAGGAGTTCATCAACCTTCGACATGGAGGTATGAGTGTCAAGGAATACTCCTTAAAGTTCAGTAAGCTGTCCAGATATGCTTCTTCTTTGGTTTCTAATGCTAGGGAGGAAATGAGTCATTATGTAACGGGCGTATCCGAAGAGCTTGAAAAAGAATGTCGTGCAGCCATGCTTCATGACAATATGGATCTTTCTAGGTTGATGGTTCATGCTCAATAGGTTGAGGAAAGTCGTTTAAGGATGAGGAATAGGGAAGCTAAGAAGGAAAAGTCTTTTGAAATTGCTTCTTCTAAGAGTAGGCTTGACGTTCAAGACAAGCCTATGTTTAAGAAGAGGTTTTCAAATCAGGTTCCTTCAAATTTATCCAAGAATCTCAAATGAAAGGGGTTCTAAACCTAAACCTCAAAAAGGGACAAATGTTGATCCACTAAGAGAAAGACCAAATTGTGGTAAGTGTGGTAAGAAACATGTGGGTGAGTGTCTTGTAGGGACTAATAGTTGCTATGGTTGTAAAAAAGGTGGCCATATGGTGAAAGATAGTCCTAATGTGAGAAGTCAAGGTAAGGGGAATATCCAAAATCAACCAAGCTGTCCTAATTCTGAAGCTCCAAAAAGTAACTATTTCTATTAACTCAAGGCTAGGGGTGAACAAGAAAGATTTCTCGACGTTGTGACGGGTATGTTACAAGTTTTCTCTGTTAATGGTTATGCTTTGATTTACCCAGGTGCTACCCTTTCTTTTGTTACACCTTTGGTAGCTAGAAAGTTTGATGTACTTTCCGATGTTTTGATTGAGCCCTTTTCGTTTTGTACCCCAATGGGTGACTCTGTAGTTGCAAAAAGAGTCTATAGAAAATGTCCTGTGATGCTTCCCAATAGAGTTACTCTTGTTGATTTGGTAGAACTTGACATGTTTGATTTTGATATAATCTTGGGTATGGATTTGCTCCATGATTGTTTTGCTTCCATAGACTGTGGAACAAGGGTAGTGAAGTTTAATTTCCCTAATGAACCCATTTGGAATGGAAGGGGGGAAATTCTATGCCAAGGGGTCAAATAATTTCTTTTTTGAAGGCTTGTAAGGTGATAGCGAAGGGTTGTTTATACCATGTGTTGAGGGTTAAGTACCTAGAATGTGAAACTCCTTCTATTGAGTCAGTCCCTGTAGTGAGACAATTCCCAGAGGTTTTTCCTAATGACCTTCCAGGAGTTCCTCCCGAACCGGAAATTGACTTTGGCATTGACTTGTTACCAAATACCAATTCCATTTCAATTCTTCCATATAGGATGGCTCCAGCTGAATTGAAAGAGTTGAAGCTCCAACTCAAATATTTACTAAGACAAGGGTTTCATTCAACCTAGTATTTCTCCATGGGGTCCTCTAGTCTTGTTAGTTAAGAAGAAGGATGGGTCCCTTACAATGTGCATTGATTATCGCCACCTTAATAAGGTCACCATAAATAACAAGTACTTTCTCCCTCGGATTGACGATATCTTTGAGCAACTCCAAGGTGCTAGCTATTTTTCCAAAATTGACTTAAGGTCGGGATATCACCAACTTAGGGTGAGAGGTGAAGATGTTCCAAAAACAACTTCCCTAACTAGATATGGTCACAATGAATTTCTTCTCATGTCTTTAGGGTTAACAAATTCCCCCACGGCGTTTATGGACCTAATGAATAGAGTATTGTGAGATTACCTCCACTCATTTGTGATTGTGTTCATTGATGATGTTTTTATATACTTCAAGAATGAAGATGAGCATGAGAGTCACTTGAGGTTGACCTTGCAAGTCCTCAAAGAACATAAACTTTATGCCAAATTTAGCAAGTGTGAATTTTCGTTGAGGTCAGTTGCTTTTCTTGGCCATATTATCTCTAGTAATGGTGTAGAGGTTGATCCGAAGAAGACGAATGCGGTCAGAAATTGCCGTAGACCTTTGACTCCCACAGACATAAGGAGTTCTTTGGGTCTAGCCGGCTATTATAGAAGATTTGTTGATGAATTTTCGTCCATTGCTTCTCCTTTGACATCTTTGACCCAAAAGAAGGTGAAGTTTGATTGGTCGTAAGCTTGTGAGAAAGGTTTTCAAGAGTTGAAAGATAAGCTTACCTCCGCTCCGGTTTTGACCTTACCGGAAGGTAATAAAGTCTTTGTAGTATATTGTGATGCTTCTAGAGTGGGCTTGGGATGTGTACTCATGCTGCATGGTAAGGTGATTGCTTTTGCTTCTAGGCAACACAAAATTCATGAGAAAAATTACCCAACTCATGATCTTGAGTTAGCTGATGTAGTTTTTGCCTCAAGAATATGGAGGCATTATTTGTATGGTTTGCATGTTGATGTGTTTACTAACCATAAAAGTTTTCAATAGTGTTTACACAAAATGAGTTGAACCTCCGACAAAGAAAATGATTAGAATTGTTGAAAGGATTATGATATGAGTGCCCTTTACCACCCCGGCAAAGCCAATGTGGTTGCGGATGCTTTGAGTCGTATGATTATGGGTAGTGTGTCTCATCTGGAAGAAGAGAAGAAAGAACTTGTGAAAGATGTTCATAGGTTGGCTCACTTAGGTATGCATTTAGAAGATTCTCCAATTGGTGGTTTTATGGTCCATCATAACTCCGACTCATCATTAGTGGTGGAGGTGAAATCTAAGCCACTTGTTGATCCTCTATTGATGGAGTTGAAGGAATCAATACTTAGTAAGCTCATTGAGTCATTCTCCCAAGGTGGGGATGGTGTTCTTAGGTACCAAGGGAGATTATGTGTACCAGATGTTGAGGATTTGAGAAATCGAATTCTAGAAGAAGCCCATGGTTCTCGCTATTCTATACATCCGGGTTCAACCAAAATGTATCACCATTTTAGGGAAGTCTGTTAGTGTGATGGTATATAGAGGTACATAGCAGAGTTTGTTGCTAAGTGTCCAAACTACCAACAAGTTAAAGCTGAACATCAAAAACCTGGTGGTTTAACCCAAATCATTGATGTTCCTACTTGGAAGTGGGAAGCCATCAATATGGACTTTGTTGTTGGGTTGCCTCGAACGCAAAGGCAAAATGATTCTATATGAGTTATTGTGGATAGGTTGACCAAATCTGCCCATTTTATTCCTGTTAAGTCTACATATACTGCCAAAGATTATGCAAGAATCTACATTAATGAGATTGTGAGTCTTCATGGGATTCTTTTGTCTATCATATCGGATAGATGTGACCAATTCACTTCTATTTTTGGAAGGCTTTTCAAAACGGTTTAGGTACTCAAGTGAAACTTAGTACCGCTTTTCATCCTCAGAAGGATGGACAAGCGGAGCGTACCATTTAGACCCTTGATGACATGTTGAGAGCATGTGTCATTAATTTCAAGGGAAGTTGAGATGATCACTTACCTTTGATTGAGTTCTCATACAACAATAGCTATCATTCGAGCATCTCCATGGCACGTTTTGAAGCCCTTTATGATAAAGGGTGTAGATCTCCGGTTGTATGGTTTGAGGTTGGAGAGTCCTCACTCCTTGGTCCAGAGATTATCTATGAAGCTATAGAGAAGGTTCAAATCATAAGGGATAGATTGAAGACAGCCTATAGTCGGCAAAAGTCTTATGCCAACAATAGAAGAAGAGATCTTGAGTTTGAAATAGGTGATCATGTCTACTTGAAGATCTCACCTATGAAAGGGGTGATGAGATTCGGTAGAAAGCGGAAGTTAAGTCCCCAATATGTTGGTCCTTATGAGGTCTTATAACTAGTTGGAAAGGTTTCCTATGAGTTGAAACTACCTAGTGAACTAGTTTTGGTTCATCCGGTGTTTCATGTTTCTATGCTCAAGAAATGCATAGGTGACCCAATATATATTCTACCTATAAAAGGTTTAGGAGTTGATGAGAACCTCTACTATGAAGAGGTTCCAGTTTAGACACTAGATCGCCAAGTCAAGAAGTTGAGAAACAAGGAGGTTTCCTCTGTAAAGGTTCTATGGAGGAACCATCTTGTAGAGGGTGAAACATGGGGGGCTGAAGCTTACATGAAGTCCCTCTACCCTCATCTATTTACTCCTTGAGCTTAGACATTCCTCTTAATAGAGAAATTAATGAATAATAATGAAATTGACTTGTTTTCTTACTCTATTCTTGCACTTATGTGAAATATGTTTGCATGTGTTTTCTTGAGATTTTGTTGTTTTGTTGTTGTCTTGAGAAGAATGATAACATGGTAACTCTTTGATGCATTTTGAGCTTATGATAAATTTAAGAAGGAAATTCCTCACTAGGTGTTATGAATATAGAGCTCTTATATGTTTGTGCATCATGAATTGAGTGCTATGTGGAATGTTATGGTATGTTTTCTAAGGAGTTGTGATGTGATCCTATGATCTGTAACTCATTATGATTTTTATCTTGTTGATTGGTTGGGCTGCTAGTATTGAGTCTTATCCTACCCTCCAAAAGACTTTAGTGTCATTCGAGGATGAATGTTCCTAAGAGGGGAATAATCTAACACTCCGGAAATGACATGACTTAGAATATAGCTTAATCGATTAAATACTGTTTAAAATGATGTTTCCAGACCTATATTAATGTAAAAAACTCATTTGGAAAAGGTTAGAGACAAAACGACAACGAAAGACCTTGGCATCCGGAAACTAGCTAATCCGAACTAGTTGACGTCCCTATTTTTGGTGATGGTTTAGAGGTGTCAAATGAAGTACAAAAGTTGTAATGAGACCTTGGACATGTAGTATATATTACAAAGGTTCCAAACGTCCGGTAAGGACACCCCAAGGACCACCCGAAGTTTCCTTGGGGAGGACCCATACATGGGTGGCCAGGCTGCTCGGCAACGTGCGAGCATGCAGAACTGGATGCAAAGCGTGCGACGCGAGCGTGACACGCAGTTCACTGCCTCAATATTTTAGAGGAATCCTCACGACGCGAGTCTCACACGCACCTCACTCCTTTAACTCAAAATTTAATAAAAATGATGGGATTGGGCACTGCGACACGCAGCTACTTCCCAGAATCGTTGAAAGTCGTATTTTTGGTAATTTAACTTATTAAAAAGGCCCATTTAAGTGGAGGGTCTTTTTGGTAATTCATAGGACGACTATATATTGATGTTATGTCAGTTTTAGACCACTTTTACATGTCCAAATAAGATTAAAACAAGTTTTCTATCATCTCTCAAGAAACGCTCTCTTTTTCCAAACTCATTGAAGAACAAGTAGAGCTTATGTACGAAGACGAAGATTTCAAGTTATTCATCCAATTTTTGTGGATTCTTCATCTATAAGGTATAGGTTTTTCACTATTGGAATTACTTTCCCCAAGAGTTCCTTTCAAGATAAGTTTTCAACAATTTCAAATACTAGGGGTTTTACTCGACAAAACAGATTTTCTTCCTAACACTAAATTTATGATTTTCAACGAAAAGTAAGTGTTTTCTATGGTCAATTTCACACGAATTGATTCATATGTGGTTACTTATGTTTGAATTTCGTGTGAAGTATGTTCTTCTCTAAATGATGGTTTCGTATGGTTGTTCTATTACTTGATAATAAGAAAATAATTACCAAGTCATTATCTAAGCCTAAACCACTTCACACGTTTCACTCTCTCACGTCTATGACATTCTCACGTTCAAACTCTCTTGTTTTCTCTCTACCTAACAAACGTACAAGAACAGAAAATATATCAAAATTTCTTCCCACTTGAAGAACTCACAAAAACGTCTAAGAAACAAGCTAATTAAAAATGTTAAGGCAAGGGGAGATTCGTCGAGTTGGTGGTGAAACTTTTGGTGAGTTGGACGTGGTTTTGGAGAATGGTTTGGGCAGCAACTTCAACGTTTGAGCAATCAAATAAGGTATGGGTGTCTTTTGTCTTGGTCCCTTTCCCAAGAGACCCCTTAAGGTTCAAGATATTCATTCCGAAAACTAGGGTTGTTCCCCGTTGCATGTCCCTGTCACTAGCTCCCATTGAATCATAGGTTGGGTATGGTTGCTGGTACAAAGTAATGATGTAATGTGTTTTCGTGATGTTTATGTTTAAGTATGCATGCTCGGAATTATGTGAATATTGAATATGTTGTCCGAAATGATGAGAAAAAAATGTGATGTGTGTGCAACGTGTGGCAGTGAATGTATTCACTGTTGAAGGAGTGAAATGGCATGTCTAATTCTTGTATTTTATGTGCAAAAGTTGTACACAGCGTGATGTTCATATGGGGTGTGAAGTTGTTGATTTTGAGTGAAAAACTCTTAGCTAATGTAACTACTAAACTACACGTAATAACGCAATAAATGTATCATGAAATGTCCTAAGAACTAAAGTGAAAAGGTTGATGAAAGGAAGCTAAAAATTATAATCAAATTTCCAGCTTGGTGTACTTTAGTTTCGTTCAAAAACAAGGTTAAGAATCTGGGTTTTTAAATGAAAATAAAATAGCTGAAGTCACTGGGGATTGAACCCAAGACCTCACATGTAAAGGATGCTAAAAACGTAAAGGTGGAAATGGGGTTAAGGGGAATCGAACTCGAGTGACCATGGTAATTCGAGAAAAGAAAAGAAAATGGGGCTGGGGGGAATTGAAATAGGGCCTACTAGTTGAGAGAGAAGAAAAAAAGATTTAAATAAATAAATGGGAGGCGTGGGAATCGAACCCACGACCTCCAGGCAGCGAATGAAAGAAGAGAAATTAAAGAAAAGAAAATGTGAGGCGTGGGAATCGAACCCACGACCTCAAGGTTGGAAAGGAGAAGGCGAAATAATTAAGAAAAATAAAGTGAGGCTGTGGGGGCTCGATCCCACAACCTCACTGCCAAAACGCCTAGCCTAGTGAATTTAATTAAAAATAAAATAGGAGGCTGTGGGGTTCGAACCCACCACCTCACAGCCTCTAGCGAATTTAAAAGTAAAAATAAGGAGGCTGTGGGGGTTCGAACCCACAACCTCCCAATTCCCAGTGAAAATTAAGAATAAATAAAAGGGGCTGTGGGGATTTGATCCCACAACCTCTTGGTTTAGGCAAAATGGGACAAGAAGACTTTAAGGAAAAATAAAAATGGGTTGTGGGGGTTCGAACCCACAACCCTTCGGCCAAATTAAGAGGAAAACTAAGGAGAAAATTAAAGATAGAATGTTGATGTTGGGGTTCGATCTAGAGTCCCAATGTCATAAAAACTAAAAATAAAATCAATGAAAAATGTAAATGTTGTCCAAGTGATTCGAACTTCGGTTCCTTGCCTAATTTTCCGTATTGATACATAAGTCATACATGAATTAAACGTTCGAGAATAATGCCACCTACTTAGATTGAAATCAAGATTTTGGCACATATACAAGATACAGAAGTCTTGTACTACATAATCTTAGGAATGTATGATTCACTTAACGAACTATGAATGAAGCCACATGGCTTGTATTTATAGACCCATAAGTCTAACATACATTTAAACATAAGTGAACCTAAGATGTATGTAATGAAATGATGAAATGAACAATGAAATAATGAAACCCTAGAAGGGTTAAGTAAGGGTGTGAAACACACTAAATGGCCAAGTGCATTGGCATATGATGAAATGAACATTCACGTAATAAGGGGTGAGTAATTATGAAGAGCAAATGTGCTAATGATAATGAATGTGGTGACACCATGATATGAGGCTAATGCAAAGGATGAGAGCAATCTCAAATGAGCCTAAGTAAACTTTACCAAAACATACTCACCTATGAGAGTGTAAGATAATGAAGAGACCAGTCTCTATGAACACTCTAATTAAAGTATTGAGATTAACACACTTAATACTAATGATGAGATGAGAAATCATCTAATGAGCTATGATGTCCTCATACTAGAAGCCAACTTCCATGACGTATGAGTTGAATGTAATGGAACTTTATTCTGAGCAGCGATAGACTAGCTATGAGCGGTGATGCCTTCTTTTGGGAAGGGCGGAGGTTCACGTAACTCTCATGAGATGAGAATGTCCGGCTTGCCGTGTATGGGTCTCCTTATATCTCCTAGTCTTTGAACCTATACTACCAATATAGGGATCTGGCGGGGTTAAATTCCCATGTACGCTAGCATGTTTTAGGTCACTTTGGCCGGTGATTCCATCTCTTTTTGGTGTGGGGGAGACACTGGATTTCATGATGCTCACATGATCTATGTCGGTTAAAGTTAAAGTTTCCAATGAATGAATGAGGCCAGCTTCAAGTGAAGCACATAATGAAATGAATGATACCGAAGGTGTTAGGATAGGATAATCAAGAAGTGAGCTAGACTCAAGTAATGACACTAGGTTATTTTTTATCATTGCACAGCAAACCCGATGAAAGTCTGAAACTACATCCTAGGTATAGCTGATGTTCACACTGGCCTATGAACGAAATGAAATGAAGTACGTATGAATGAATTAAGCAGACTCTGTGTTTCCTAATGAAGACTCCCTAGTTGAGGTCCCATATGTTGAGACCTCATTTTTGAAAGTCTTAATGTCAAGTCCATGATTCAAAGGTCTCATGGCATATGAATGAACGTTACAAAAGATGTTATGTGTTGTATGCTATATGATATGTGCTATGTGTAAGATGTTATGTGCTGTATGCAAAATGATAAGTATGATGATGCATCTTACTCTCATGGCATGACTTTCCTAATCCGAATTTGGAAAGATCACTAACTTTCCTAATCCCAATTTGACAAGTCCACTGACTTGACTTTCCATAATCATGTTGTTAGGAAAGAGCTATTCTTTCTCATGCATGTCCTTGGTGTGTGCTTGCATATACCCATTGATACGCTCAAACTTACTTCTCAAATAAGAAGTAAAGCGGTCGTATCAAGTAAAGAACCCAACTAATGAGGTTGGGATCGATCCCACGAGGAAAATAGTTCAGACTTAACTTTATTCTATTATTACTACTATTTAGTCAACTATTTCCCTAGAAAACAAAAGACAAAAAGGGGGGTTTTATTTCTAAATTAATGAAAATGATCAACTAAATTAAAGTAAACAACTAACAGATTCAAATCTCGGAGTTTAATCAATTAATAAAAGTAACTAGGGCTTAAGTGTTCCCCACAAGTTCCTAACTTGATAATTCTAACTATAACAATTCTTTCCTTGTATCTTGCATGTAAAGTGATAAGTTATGTATCTCTAAATACTTGGTCCGGCATCTAGAAAATTTTACTCCGCACCTTGGTCCGGCTACGTGTGTTGCTATACTAACCCTTATCTTTACCTCATATTAAGCATTGTATTTGATATTTGACTAAGTTATTACCTCGTACCAACCGACACTAGCCTATTAGATAGTATACACTAAATCTATGTTGATAATTCTTTTCCTATTATCTACCTCCTTGGTCCGTCAAGTAGCATTAAGGCGAGTTCTAACATTGTCCACCCGTTAAAAAGACTTCTACACGAAAGAATTATCAATACATGCAAGACACTATTCTAGAATTGTTATTTTAGTTAGATTTTACCTTATTGTTCACCCATGGTTCCCACAACCCTAGTTATGGAGTTTAGTTACCCATGGTCATAATCACACTATTCATATTTTTAATATAAGAATTCATGCACTTACTTTAATGAGAAAGAATAAAATCCAGAAATTCACTTGATTAATCAACAAAAACACTAACAATCAATTCCAGAAAAAGTGTATCAATTACTGAAATTAATTCTTCAATACTTGAACAAGAAAACTAAAAATTATCCAAAAGTCTAACCCCAAAAACGAGGTTTTTCAAACTATTTATAATAAAAACAAAACCTAATAAAAGAAGGATTCTAATTAATGAAAATCTGTCCAAATGCGTCTGAGTCAACGGACCTCGTGACGGACCGTCGTGGGCACGACTGACCGTCATGGCCTCCGTCGTCCCATACTTCACAAACTCTTCTGCTGCTTTCTTCATTACCCTCGACGGACAGGTATGACGGACCGTTTTAAGCACGACGGTCCGTCGAGGGGCTCCGTTCCATAAAACTTAATGTCTTGGAATTTGGGTACTGGGACTACTCTCTGATCAATACGACAAATCAGCAGGACGGACCATCGTGGCTATAACGGTCCGTCATGAACTTCCGTAGTCCCACACTTGGTCAGACTTCCCCATCTTCCTTCAGTAGCTTATCTCCTCACTACGATGCCACCTACGGACTGTCACAGCCTCGACGGACCGTCATAAGCTCCGTAGGTGGTCTCTTCTGCATTTCTTGCTCAAAACTCCCGCGTTCATCTTTGGAAATATTTCCTGCAAATAAAGAAAAACTTACATAAAAATCAATACAAAAAGTCTTTAGACACACACTAAACTTAAGGAAAAAGCATTAAAAGTACCGTGAAACCACGGTACATCAACACCCTCAACTTAAATTCGTTGTTTGTCCTCAAGCGACGCACTATGACTCACTACAAAATCTTTGTACAAGAGTATCCACATTTTAGCTATCGCGATCATTTGGCTATCAATCCCAATCATTCTCATTATGTTCATGCATGTTATCACTATTAGGCTTGAATTATGTGGAACCAGACCATGACACAGACTCACTATACACTGACACCTATCCTCTTCAATTTCTCACCAAGGTGCTAATATTTTCGGTATTGCAAATAGTGTCCTCACTTCAAAACAACATCCTCATTTTTCACACAATGATTTCAGTTTGAGTATAAGGATTACTTTTCAACACTCACTCTGAGAACAAATTCACAACTCATTTATACATATTGCCATAAGCTTGCCCTTATTTTCACTGCTTTAAGTTTGCCATACAACTCTTAGGATCACGACAGAACTTTCTTAGCTTGTAACATAGGCTCAGGGTCAAGTAGGGTATATTTAGGTATACTTTAGTGACCTGTTGCCCTCCTTGACATATCGGCTAAGCGTACCACCTTTTTATCATTTATTTTGCCCTATTTCTAAATTTTCTTTTCACCTTGCTGTTTTCCCTTTCTTATCCTTATGTGTAAGTGAATTTTCTATTTTCCTGTGTTTGTTTTGTTTCATATGTATTCTTTTTTATTTTATATAGTCACTTCTGTTTTGTTCTTTCTTCCTCTTCATTCTTTCAACCCCACTTTCCGTGGTTTTCCTTATAACAGCCACCCTCAACTCATGATTTTGCCATGAGTCAAGGTTCACAATACCCATGGTTGGATCAGGGCAAAAACAAGGTTGCTTTCTGCATTAGCCACCCTCAACTTATGCTTTTGGCATAAACTGAGGTGCACATGTCCAAGGAGGGACCAGGGCCAACACATTGTTCCCAGAGAAGATCAGTTGGGGTGAAAAAGAAAGATCTATTTTAACCTCAATTCATTTGGATCAAAAAGGGATTAAATTCATTTGGTTTCTGTTATTTTTAGGCTCAAGATTGACTATTTTGAACAAGGGCCTATGATCCTTTCCTAATTGTTTATTTCGGCTTACTTTCAGAAAGACTAACCAGGCAAGTTCTAGCTCAGTATCAATGGTGGATCATTCGAATTTTCCTAACACTCACTTGACATCTTGTTACAATACAAGATTATCAGACACCTAGTTCGAGTCTTAGATTCAGGTTCATGCAGTAGTGTATCTCTATGTCATGCTTAGAGCCACACATTTATCAATTACTATGCCTAGTCATTGCATCATATTCATTACATCGGGATATCATTTCAGTTTTAGCCATCATGCTTCAGAGTTATACTATATACACAAGATATAAACATGCCCGTTCAACAATAAAAGTAATCAGTCTCTTGGGGAAAAAGAACACAAGCAAGAAAACCCCAAGAGAGGATCGTGAATTGGGCTACTCAGACTTCACCCTAACATTTACTTTCCATTTACCCCACCCCCAACAAAAAAGATATGCAATTGTCCCCAATGCATAAAAAACTAGAATACATGAATGGTAGGTGAAGCAAACCTGAGGTGCAAAGCGCCGGCGATCAGCAAGCTGGTGGGTCCGGTTCCCCGGAACCCACTCCCTCCGTAGTGTAGACACCCTCAGTAGTGTCCTCAGCAGCAATAACACTATCAGAAGTGCCTCTCACTGTTTCCACAACTCTGGAGCTAGACGCCCCAGCAGCTAACTCTACAGCCCTCAACGTACGGGCCTCCTCAATGGCAATCGAGGCTCTCCTCGCAGCCTCCATCTCACGGCGCTTCTTCTTCCTTGCCCTAGCCTCGTTCTTCTCTCGACCCCTGCGCCTCTTGGCATGCTCTCGTGGGGGAGGTGGTGGAATATCAGAAGTGGCGAATAGAGCAGCCATCACTGTGTCCTCAGCAGGCTCTGAAGAAGGGGCCTAAGACATAGGCACCCTAGCCTCTAGGATCATATAAAGATCTTCTCGCAAACTCTCAACCGAAGCCTGAAGGGTTGACAAGTTCGCCGTAGGGGCTGGCCGGGCTAGCACCCGCAACTCAAAAGCATCTAAGCGCCGATGAACCTCCGAGATCTTTCTCTCCGTGTGTTATGCCATCTTATGCTCCAAGCGCTCCTCCGCCTCAGCAATAGACCTCTGCATCCAAGGCTGGATGTGATGCAGAAGTGTGGCCATCTGAGCCTCTAGTTTCTAGACCCTAGCAAGTGGGACCAGAGCGGGGGAAGGGGTTGAGCGAGAAGAGCTCGGGGCATTGCTACTACCCGGGATAGACTCGACCGGGGTAGTGTCAGTGGGTGTTGAAGCAGCCTGGGTAGCCGCTTGAGTATGCGCTACAATATCTGCCAGGTTCTCACCAAGTGGAGGCATCTCTGGGCGGGGCCCTCTACGTGGAACCAACTCATTGGCGTCATCCCTGATGAGGCCGATATCAACATTGCCCTGCGGGGTCTTGAGCTGATCAATGTGCCAGATGGGCACACCTGCGGACCTACATAAGGAAAACACCATGCACGGAAAAGGGTAAGTCGTGGTGACCTTGAAATCCCTCTCGTGCATGACCGCCTGAAGAAGCCAAGCGAAGTCAACCTCAGACCCTACCATCAGAACTGCGCGATCCCATGTAACTATATTATCTACAGCAGTGGGGGAGAGGCAGTGGCGGACAATCAACCATAGAAACTTGGCCATGAAGGTCAAGTTAGCCTTCTTGATGGCTCCCTTCGGCTCCATTACCCAGTCAGCAGCCTCTCCATCAATAGATAAGTGCTGGGCCATCCACCTCTTGGTGGTCTCTCTCAGCGATGGCTCACGTAAGAACCGGCCATCTTTAATAATTTTCCACCGGTAGTCAAACTCGGCGGTGAGAGGGGTTCTGGTAGCATCAACATCCTCGCCGTACAGATACCGGCGGATGGATGGCAAAGAGATGTCGACCTGTATGCCGCGGACTCTAACGTGATCAAGTGGGGCTTGTTTGGCGGGGACAGCCCGCCTATCGATCTGTGATCGGAGAGTAGCACATAAGAGGCGTAAAACTCTTGGACCAACTCCTCACTGTATCGGCCCAAAGAATGAGCCGTCCACTCTAGCCGGTGTCTGGTGAAGAGAGTGTGGATATCCGGCATGGTGGGAAGACTACCCGTATGGACCCGCCTCTCCAGTGTAAGGGTCCGTGTCATGACGCCCTTATCATTTAGCAGCTTGTCGTCTGAATACACTTGGTATTGCCCGTCAACACACCACTGGTTGGGCTGGTCGGAAACCATGACGGGGACTCCAGTGGGTGAGCCTGGAGTGGAATCAGTACTATCAGCCTCATCAGACGAGGTAGACTGTGCAGCTGTGGCGGGTGCAGAGGCTTCTGCAGACCAGGAGTCTTCCTCCGAACAACAAAATCCTAAGGAGCCAGACGCTCCTTCATCTTGTGCAGCTGACCCAGAAGGTGTGCCGGTCAGTATACGCTCCTCATCAGACTGGGAGCCACCTTCTAGGGCGTGGCTCTGGTAGCACGTGCAGCTCGTGCTGGAGTGTCAATGACTGGGGGCACGTACCCGGGATCATGCTCATCATCAGAGCCTATAACAAGTCGGGCAGACGGGGCGACGGACTTTGAATGCCCACGTGCGTAAACGCGATCTTGTTTTGGTTCCATGAGAGAAAGTAGCTGTAAAGAATCCTCATTAGTACTAGAAGGAGCAAATAAGACAAGCAAAAACGAAACAAAATACACATAAGATCAAAGTTTTAATAACATCTCTGAAGTAGCATTGAAACACGACGGACCAGTTGATGGCCCGTCGTCAGTATGACGGACCGTCATGGGGTCCGTCATGTATTACTTAGATAATATTTCTTTGGAGACCCTCAGAAGGAAAGTCTCTGACAGTTACAATGGATAAGAAGGATGGACCATCGTGATCATGATGGTCCTTCGTAGTTGTACGTCATGGGGCAGTTAGAAAAAGTATGTAGACCCTTAAGAGAGTGATATCTAACCGTCAAGACGGTTGTGCCGGATGGACCATCGTGGTTACGACGGTCCGTCGTATAGGTCCGTAAGTGGACACTTGGAAAAAAATTGGAGACCCTTAGGACTGGGGTCTCTGACAACCATGATGGTTGTGCAGGACGGACCATCATGGGTACGACGGACCATCGTAGATGTCCGTCAGTAGACACTTAGAAAAATATTGGAGACCCATAGGATAGGGATCTCTGACCGTCATGACGGTTGTGCAGGACGGACCGTCGTGGAAATGATGGTCCGTCGTATAGGTCAGTCAGTGGACACTTAGAAAAAGTTGGAGACCCTTAGGAATAGGGTCTCTGACAATAATGACGGTTGTGCAGGACGGACCGTCGAGGGTACGACGGTCCATCGCATATGTCCGTTGGTGGACACTTAGAGAAAACAAATCGTGGGGTGTTGGGACAGACCCTATGATGGTCCGTCGTGGGTACGACGGTCCGTCTTTGGGGTCTCGTTCTGTCATTCAGTGACAGAACTGACGATGCCACAATCATCCCCTGTGATTCAAAGGAAAGACTCCATATTAACCTACATATTTCTAACCCAAATACCTAGCAAACTAGCAATGCTAAAACACCAATTTCTCGAGTTTTAACAAGGCAATTCGTGAGACTATCAACCTAGGTCATACAAGATTCCAAAAAAAAAAACATATACCCCTGCTTTAATTTGGTTAACCCACTACCCACATCAATTGTAATTATAAATGTAGGTCTTTAAAGCATGTCATGTTGTCTTTATCATACTACAAGGGATCAATAATCAAAGACCCACCAAAAAGAAACAGGCCAAAAATAATTTAAAAACAAAAATGTAGTGTAAATGGGTAGAGATAAAAAACACATACCTGAGAAGAGGAGAAAAACAAGCAAGTGAGGCAATCAGCTAGGAAGATCAGAAACACAGCAGCAGACTCCGACCAGCAGAAAGGAGATTGGGGAAGGGGAAAATGAGAATGTGGGGATTTGGGGAAGTGATGGTGGATCAGTTGAGGGAAGAGGATGAGGATGGAAGGAAGTTGAAAAGGGAGGAAATGGGAGATAGAGGGAATGAAACGGTTGAAATGAAGGGGTGGGGAGTTTAAAAGGTTGAAAACTTTTGAAATTCCCCAGCTGGGTTGGGTCGGGTTGCTGGTTAATGACGCGATCAGTCCCCGACGACGGTCTGTCACACGTGTGATGGTCCGTCATGGGTTCCGTCGCGGGTGCCCTAATTTTTAAAAAAATAGACAAACTTACCTGGCACGATGGATTCCTGTGACGGTACGTTGCAAGCGTGACGGTCCGTCGATGGATCCGTCATTAAGTGTTTCAGACCAATTTCTGCAGATTTTTCTAGTGATGTGCTACCTGCAAAGTTAACACCCATTAAGTTATTCTCTATGTGTTTGACTGGACACTTAGTGGACACAGACCCAAAACTACGCTCTAGCCAACACTTCTAACAAAACGAAAAACAAAGAAAATGCTACTATTACTAGAGAAAAAAAAAACTATAGTTGGCTTAGAGGGATACATATTGGGTTGCCTCCCAACCAGCGTTTGATTTAACGTCACGGCACGAAGGAGGATACTCAATTACTCAGACTTCATCAAGATGGTATGCCTCGATCACTTCATTCGCCGATTCAGCATACCCCAAATAGATTTTTATTCGTTGTCCATTCACCTTAAACCGCACACCCTCCTTGTTTTCCAACTCAACCGCTCTGTGAGGGAATAGTTGGCTGATCAAGTAAGGGCCAGTCCATTTGGACTTGAGCTTGCCCGGAAACAAACGCATCCTAGAATTGAATAAAAGCACCCAATCCCCAACTATAAAATCGTGTTTCTCAATCTTCTGGTCATGGTATTTCTTCATCTTTTATTTGTAGAGGGCTGAACTTTCATAAGCATTTAGGCGAAATTCATCGAGTTCATTCAACCCATTTAACCTCTGTTCTACAGCTTCATTCCAATCCATTTTCAACTTCTTCATAGCCCACATGGCTTTATGCTCTAATTCAACCGGAAGATGACAAGCTTTCCCATATACAAGTTGGTATGGGGACATACCAATGGGTGTCTTATACGTTGTCCGGTAGGCCCAAAGAGCATCATCGAGCCTCCTTGACCAATCCGTTCTGCTAGCGTTCACTATTTTTGACAAAATCTGTTTGATCTCCCTATTTGACACCTCAACTTGCCCACTAGTTTGAGGATGGTAAGGAGTGTCAACATTATGGAGAATCCCATATTTCTCCAATAATCCCTTAAATAATTTGTTGCAAAAGTGGGACCACAGTCATTCCCCCTTTCTTAGGTACACACTGAACAGGGCATACCCAACTACTATCGGTGATCGGATATATTACTCGGGCATCCAACCACTTAATGATTTCCTTCGTCACGACCTCTTACATAGATGGATTTACGTCTCTGGTGCTCAATACTTGGCTTATGGTCGGGCATGAGTTGGATTTTATAAGAACAAATAACAGGAGGGATCCCAATAATGTCCGCAATAGTCCACCCAATAGCTCTTTTGAACCTTTTTAGCACTTTCACCAAACTCTCAATTTGTTGTTCATTCAGGTCTGATGCAATGATTACCGGCAAAGTGTCACCATTTCCTAAGAATTCATACCTGAGATGAGGTGGGAGAGCTTTTAGTTCTAACTTTGGAGCATCCTCTATAGATGGTTTCGCGAGTGGAGACTCGCTATTCTTCATATCTAACTCATATTTCTTCGGTTTAAACCGAACATCACCACGATCGAGAGCCGCGACTAATGACCCATACTCTTCAATGCAATCGCTATCAAAATTCATTATCACTGCGGCTAGTCTTTCTACACCTAGACGTTCTTCTATTTGTGTCTCGGATGACTTATCAACTTTGTAGGATATAGCAGATACCAATTGGAGCTCACCACTATGCCTCATGGACCTACAAATGTTGAAGGTCACTTCTTCATTGTTCAATCGAAATTTCATCTGCCCCTTTTCCATATCAACTAAGGCTCTACCCGTAGCAAGGAATGGCCTCCCAAGAATGATAGGCACCTCAAAATCAACTTCACAATCAATAATAACAAAATCGGCCAGAAATATGAATGACTCCACTTTTACTAGCACATCGTGGAGTATCCCAATAGGCCTTTTTACTGTTCGATCGGCCATTAGTAGCCGCATCGTAGTGGGCTTTGGGTTACCCAAACCCAACTTCTTGTAAATCGAGAGGGGCATAAGATTTATGCTTGCCCCAAGATCACATAATTCGCAAAATGTAATAACCCGATTGTGCAAGGAATAGTGAAAGCACCCGGATCTTCCTTCTTTTGCACTAGAGACCTTGTAGCAATAGCACTACAATGCTGCATTCTATCATCATCCTCAAAAGTGACCGATCTTTTCTTCGTAACCAGATCTTTCATAAACTTGGCATAACCGGGCATTTGTTCCAGAGCTTCTACCAAAGGGACATTGATGGAAAGCTGCTTCAACATCGTTATAAAACACCGATATTTACCATCTTTGGTCTTTTTCACTAATGTTTGAGGGAAGGGGGGGGGGGGTCTAGGCATGGGAGTCACCTTTTTGGGGACTTCAGCATCTTTTCCCATTTTATCTTCTAACTCACCACTAAGCTCCACCACTTTATAATTATCTCTTACCACCGTTTCTGTATCAGACGGCATAGGTGGGTCAATGGTTTGCTTACCACCCCGAGTTGCCATACAGTGTCCATCATTTTTCGGATTTTGGACAGTGTTGCTAGGGAGAGTGCCCGGTTGCCGTGTGTTCACCGTCGCAGATAATTGGGCAATTTGCAACTCAAGCTGCTTAATCGATATTGCATGTGTATCGACTTTCTGCCCAATACCCGCTAAATCACTTCTTAACTCTTTAGTGTGCTCATCACTAGCATCGAACCTCCTCATAATTTTGTGCAACATATCCTCAACTCGCGCCATAATACCTCCGCCATCCTATGAGCAACTTCACGATTTTGAGGAGGAACATAGGGCCCACTCCTATCATTTCCATTACTATAGTTGCCCCTGTTGAAGTTGTTGTCGCGGTTGTAATTTCCATCTCGGACATAATTACCCTCACGATTATAATTACCATAGTTCCGACCTTGGTTTCCTTGACCTTGGCGCCAATTCTCCTGATTGGAGCCTTGGGCATTCGGACGGAAATCCCCCGTCTGCTCATTTACCGCATAGGAATCCTCCTAATAATAATATTCATCAGTTGGTGGTGGTGGTTTAGACAAGTAGTTCACTGCATTTATCTTTTCTGCACCCCCAGTGACATGTTATAATACCAACCCAAGCTCAGCTCTCATCTGAGCCATCTCTTCACGAATCTCGTCTGTGGCTGGGTTGTGTGTGAATTGCACTGCGAAGGTGTTTCTTCCAGTATCTGACTTCCTAGTACTCCAAGCTTTATTATTTTGCGAGATTTTCTCTAACGTTTCAGGAATCTCAACATAAGGACACTCCCCATAAGAACCACCCGCTATAGTATCCAATACCGCTTTATTATTATCATCTTGTCCCCGATAGAAGTATTCTTTTAGTGACTCATCATCGATGCGGTGATTGGGGACACTTCTCAAGAATGAAGTGAACCTATCCCAAGTAACGTGCTAAGAAGGCATCCCTCAGTTGATTCCAAGTGAAAATTGAGTTATAAGGGAGCTTAGTATACCATATAGCAACCTCTCTCTTCAGTGAAAGAGGAAATACTCTTAGCCCAATTACATCCATGTTCAAATCCGGCCTCCATATATAACTTTTGCACACTGCCCTTACCTTAGCGATGTGGGCATATGGATCTTCAGAAGGTAGCCCTGAAAATAAACCTCTAGCAGTTAGCATTTGCATTAGACTACTGGTTACCACAAAAGTGTGGCCGTCTGGTAGAGGAGGCAAGACAAGTGGCCCATCAGAGTCTGCAATATTATCATAACCTCTGTAGTATTCTTGAGGACGTGGAGCGGGATTTTGTCCCCTTTGTTCATCTTCACCAGGATTATCATGTAATAACCGACCATGAGCATCAACTGGAGCTGGGATGTTCTGGTTTGGGTCATCCTCGTTAATACCCAAGTTTTGATTTATATTGCGTAGTGTACGCTCTAATTCGTGGTCGTTGGGAAATAAGGGTTCTCTTCCTCTCCGCGTATTTGGCATACATGGAAGTTAGTTCTGCAAGAATAAAAAATAACAGAAAAAGTAAACTTAGGAAAATATTGACTAAACTTTAGTAATAAGTTTAAGTTACTGTAAAAGCTACTTTCCCCGGCAGCGGCGCCAAAATTTGATACGCTCAAACTTACTTCTCAAATAAGAAGTAAAGCGGTCGTATAAAGTAAAGAACCCAACTAATGTGGTTGGGATCGATCCCACGAGGAAAATAGTTCAGACTTAACTTTATTCTATTATTACTACTATTTAGTCAACTATTTCCCTGGAAAACAAAAGACAAAAAAAGGGGGGGGGGGTTATTTCTAAATTAATGAAAATGATCAACTAAATTAAAGTAAACAACTAACAGATTCAAATCTCGGAGTTTAATCAATTAATAAAAGTAACTAGGGCTTAAGTGTTCCCCACAGGTTCCTAACTTGATAATTCTAACTATAACAATTCTTTCCTAGTATCTTGCATGTAAAGTGATAAGTTATTTATCTCTAAATCCTTGGTCCGGCATCTAGAAAATTTCACTCCGCACCTTGTTCCGTCTAGGTGTGTTGCTATACTAACCCTTATCTTTACCTCATATTAAGCATTGTATTTGATATTTGACTAAGTTATTACCTCGTACCAACCGACACTACCCTATTAGATAGTATACACTAAATCTATGTTGATAATTCTTTTCCTATTATCTACCTCCTTGGTCCGGCAAGTAGCATTAAGGCGAGTTCTAACGTTGGCCACCCATTAAAAGAGTTCTACACGAAAGAATTATCAATACATGAAAGACACTATTCTAGAATTGTTATTTTAGTTAGATTTTACCTTATTGTTCACCCATGGTTCCCACAACCCTAGTTATGGAGTTTAGTTACCCATGGTCATAATCACACTATTTATATTTTAAATATAAGAATTCATGCACTTACTTTAATGAGAAAGAATAAAATCCAGAAATTCACTTGATTAATAAACAAAAATATGAACAATCAATTCCAGAAAAAGTGTATCAATTACTGAAATTAATTCTTCTATACTTGACCAAGAGAATAAAAAATTATCCAAAAGTCTAACCCCAAAAATGAGTTTTTTCGAACTATTTATAATAAAAGCAAAACCTAATAAAAGAAGGATTCTAATTAATGAAAATCTGTCCAAACGCGTCTGAGTCGACGGACCTCGTGACGGACCGTCGTGGGCACGACGGACCGGCATGGCCTCCGTCGTCCCATACTTCACAAATTCTTCTGCATCTTTCTTCATTACCCTCAATGGACAGGTATGATGGACCGTTTCAAGCACGACGGTCCGTCGAGGGGCTCCGTTCCATAATACTTAACTTTTTGGAATTTGGGTACTGGGACTACTCTCTGATCATTACGACGAACCAACAGGACGGACCATCGTGGCTATGACGGTCCGTCATGATCTTTCGTAGTCCCACACTTGGTCAGACTTTCCCATCTTCCTTCAGCAGCTTCTCTCCTCACTACGATGCCACCTACGGACCGTCACAGCCTCGACGGACCGTCAGAAGCTCCTTAGGTGGTCTCTTATGCATTTCTTGCTCAAAACTTCCGCGTTCATCTTTGGACAGATTTCCTGCAAATAAATAGAAACTTACATAAAAATCAATACAAAAAGGCTTTAGACATACACTAAACTTAAGGAAAAAGAATTAAAAGTACCGTGAAACCACGGTACATCGCCCATACTTAGTACAAGTGTGTACTAACCCTATACAACTCTACAATTTTAGGTGCAGGCACAGGTGGACGCTAGAGCGTACAGGTTGACGTTGTAGCTATCCGGACGTGGAGCTTTCATCCGGACTTGGTAGGCCCACATGCTTTCGAGGATGTCTACCATTACTATCTAGCTTAGATATAGGCTTTAGCTAGTGGAGCATGTTCCACTAGCGTTTCTTTCTTGTTTTATTCAGACATTGTATTGGTGCCATTTTACCAAGTGCATCTTTATTATTATATTATACTATTTCTTTCATTTGATGATATTAATATTAGATGTTTGATGGTGAACAATTATGTAATGATGAGAATGTTTAATAAGTATGTTACGAAACAAAAAGTTTCAAATTTTCCGCTAAAATTAACCTAGATGAAGTAAGAATGACGTAAGTAGGCTTGTCTGCAACCTCTGAGAGGTCAACGACGCCGGTCTCGTCTGGGGTCTACATTCCCGTCGTGACAAAGTTGGTATCAGAGCACTAGGTTAAGTTACGAGAATAATGAGTTCACATCAACCACATTGAGTAGTTTCAAGTCATGGTAGTGAAGTGCACCACTATCCTGAATTAGAGACTGCATAATGCGTAGGAATATTTCCCTTCTTTTGATCTTATCGTGCTTTTCCTAATGTCTGATTTCTTGGTGTTATGAGCTTGTCTAACATCAATTCTTATTGTTTTTGGAGAATGAATACTAGGAGGAACGTTGGTCAGAGGAGAGAAGGAGCAGCTACTGGGAACAATCAGGTTCCACCCCAGGCTCCAGTTGAAGGAGTGGATACGCCAGTTAACCCAGCTGGGTTGACTGTTGCTGTGGTGAGGGCATATCTGGCCCAGATGGAACAGGACATTACTATGCAGGCCCAGGCTATGACTGCCCAGGTCAACCGGCAGGATGTTCAGAGGGAGAACCCACCGGTTCGTAGCATGGCTGACAGGCTGAGAGACTTCACGAGGATGAATCCTCCTATTTTCATAGGGTCCAAGACTTCAGAGTATCCCCAGGAGTTAGTGGACGAGGTGCATAAGATTTTGGTGGCTATGGGGACCAAAGATACTGAGAAGGCTAAGTTGGCTTCCTATCAGTACAAGGATGTTGCACAGACTTGGTGCAAGATGTGGCAGGATAGCCGAGCTTTGTGTGGAGTTCCAGTCACTTGGGAGCTGTTTAAGACAGCCTTTCTAGAGAGATTCTTTCACAGAGAGATATGGGAAGCCAAGGTTGAGGAGTTCATCAACCTTAAGCAGGGATCTATGTCAGTCAAGGAGTATTCCCTGAAATTTGTTAAACTATCAAGGTATGCTACTTCCTTTGTGACTAACAGTAGGGATGAGATGAGCAGGTTCCTCACTGGAATCAATGGAGATATGTAGGAGGAGTGTCGGTCTGCGATGCTCCATGATAATATGGACCTCTCCAGGTTGATGGTGCATGCCCAACAGGTAAAGGACAGCTGCAAAAAGAGGGGTATTCGTGATTCCAGGAGGCCTAAGCCTCAAGATCAGGCAGGTCCCAGCCATGGAGGCCACAGAAACAATTTTGGCATCCGTGAGCAGCCCAGGTTCAAGAAGGGGCAACAGCGTTCTGGGAACTCTAATTTTCAAAAGAGTACAACACCTAGAGGAGATAGACCTGAGACCAAGAAGGGTAATGGAGGTGAGATGCAGCGTCCTTAAAAGAATTATGCTAAGTGTGCCCGTTCTCACAGTGGAGAGTGCAGATAGGGCACTAATGCCTGTTTCTGTTGCGGTAAGTGTGGGTACATGGTTAGAGACTGCCCACAGAACAGAGGTCAGGCTGGAGGTAATGCTAAGCCTAGGCCTAATCCACAGGGTGCAGCAGCAGCTGAGCCTCCTAAGAAGAACAGGTTCTATGCCCTGAAGGGCAGGGAGGAGCAGAAGAAGTCCGTTTAGGTGGTCACAGGTATGCTGCAAGTATTCTCAGCTTCTGTTTATGCTTTACTTGATCCAGGGTCTACGCTTTCCATTGTAACTCCTTTGCTTGCTCTCACTTTTGAGATATTGCCTGAAGTTCTGCATGAATCTATAGTGTTTAGTACACCTTTTAGGGAGAATGTAAGAACAGATAGAGTATACAAGGATTGCCCAATAGTTGTATGTGGTAAGACTATGTGTACAAACTTGGTTGAGTTACCCATGCATGATTTTTAAGTGATTCTTGGCATGGACTGGCTTCACAGTTATTATGCTTGCTTGGACTGTCGTAGTAGAGTGGTGAGATTTTGTTTACTTGATTAAGAGGAGCTAGTGTGGGAGGGGAACAACTCGAGTCGTGCTAACCTCTTGATTTCGAACCTTAAGGACAATAAAATGATGTCCAAGGGGTTATTGTGTCATCTTGTGAGTGTTAACAATTTAGATCATGACATTCCTTCCATAGACTCAGTGCCTGTAGTGAATGAGTTCCTAGATGTCTTTCCTGATGATTTGCCTGTAGTCCCTCCCCCTCGAGAGATTGATTTTGGTATCGACTTAGAACCCGATACTAAACCAATTTCAATTCCTACTTACTGAATGGCTCCAGCTGAACTCAAAGAGTTGAAGCTGCCATTAAAACATCTCACTGATAAGGGTTTCATTCAGCCGAGCATATCCCCTTGGGGCGCTCCAGTGTTGTTTGTGAAAAAGAAAGATGGAACCCTTAGAATGTGAATCGATTATCGGCAGCTCAACAAAGTCACTATAGAGAATAAGTATCCACTTCCCAGAATAGATGATTTGTTCGATCAGCTCCAAGGGTCTAGTTTCTTCTCTAAGATTGATCTTCGTTCAGGGTATCATTAGCTTAGGGTTAGGGATGGAGATATCTCAAAGACAGCCTTTCGTACCCGTTATGGTCACTATGAGTTCTTAGTCATGTCATTTGGTCTTATGAATGCACCTGCTACATTTATGAACCTCATGAACCGAGTCTTCCGTGAATACCTTGACTCTTTCTTCATAGTATTCATTGATGACATTCTCATCTACTCTAGTACCAAGGAAGAGCATGAACATCATTTAAGACTAACCTTGCAGGTACTTAGACAACATCATTTATATGCCAAATTCAGCAAATGTGAATTTTGGCTTAGATCAGTGACCTTCCTGGGTCATGTTGTGTCCGATTAGGGCGTGAAGGTGGATCCCTGGAAGACTGAGGCTGTGAAGAAATGGCCAAAGCCTCTTACTCCCACTAACATCCGTAGCTTTCTGGGATTGGCTGGTTACTACCGCAGGTTTGTGGAGGGCTTTTCTTCCATTGTTGCCCTATTGACAGCGTTGACTAAGAAGAAAGCCAAGTTTGAATGGACGGAGACTTGTGAGAAGAGTTTCCAGGAGCTCAAGGACACTCACTTCAACCCTGGTGCTTACTTTGCCTAAGTGTGGTGAGAATTACACTGCTTATTGTGATGCATCTAGGGTTGGTTTGGGTTGTGTTCCTATACAGGTTGGTAAGGTGATAGCCTATGTGTCCAGACAACTCAAGGTTCATGAGAATAATTATCCCACTCATGACCTGGAGTTGGAAGCTGTGGTGTTTGCACTGAAGCTATGGAGGCAGTATTTGTATGGAGTGCATATGGATGTATTCACAGACCACAAGAGTCTCCAGTACCTGTTCACAAAGAGAGAGTTGAATATACGTCAGCGGAGATGGTTGGAGCTGTTGAAGGATTATGACATGAATGTTCACTACCATCTAGGTAAGGCTAATGTTGTAGTTGATGCTTTGAGCAGGATGAGCATGGGAAGTACAGCCCACGTTGAGGATGAGAAGAAGGAGTTGGTGAAAGATGTACACAGACTGGCCAGACTTGGTATGCGATTGGTTGACTCTGCTAGTGGGGATGTTTCAGTTCATCCTAGTTCTGAATCATCCTTGGTAGTTGAAGTCAAGCAGGGTCAGCATCTAGATCCTGTGTTGATGGAGCTGAAGGACTCAGTGTTGATGAAGATGAATGAGTCTTTCGCTTTGGGAGGTGATGGCATACTTAGGTATCAGGATAGGCTGTGTGTACCAGATGTGGATGATTTGCGGACCAGGATTGTTGCAGAGGCCCATGGTTCCAGATATTCCATACATCCAGGTTCCACCAAGATGTATCATGATCTTAAGCAGATTTATTGGTGGGATGGCATGAAGAAGGACATTGCAGAATATGTGGCCAAGTGTCCTAATTGTCAGAAGGTTAAATGCAAAACATCTTAAGCCTGGCGGTCTGACTCAGATTATTGAGGTTCCCACTTGGAAGTGGGAGGCCATTAATATGGACTTCGTGGTTGGTCTTCCGAGGACTAGGAGGCAGCATGACTCCTTATGGGTTATTGTGGACAGATTGACTAAATCTACTCACTTTATGCCTGTGAAGTCTACTTACAGAGCCGAGGATTATGCGAGACTCTATATTGATTAGATTGTGAGATGGCATGGGATTCCTTTGTCTATCATTTCAGATAGAGGAGCTCAGTTTACTTCACATTTCTGGAGATCTTTCCAGAAGAGCTTGGGCACGCAGGTAAAGCTTAGTACTTCCTTTCATCCTCAAATTGATGGGCAGGCAGAGTGCACCATTCAGATATTGGAGGACACGTTAAGAGTGTGTGTGATTGACTTCAGAGGTATCTGGGATGACCATCTTCTATTAATAGAGTTCTCGTATAATAATAGCTATCACTCCAGCATTGGGATGTCACCGTTTGAGGCACTGTATGGTAGGAGGTGTAGATCTCCAGTTGGGTAATTCGAGGTTGGAGAGTCATCCATTTTTGGTCCAGATATCATTCATGAGGCCTTAGAAAAGGTCATAGTGATTAGGGACATGTTGGATACTGCTTACAGTCGCCAGAAGTCATATGCAAATAACAGAAAATGAACCTTAGAGTTTAATGTTGATGACCAGGTCTATCTGAAGATATCACCTATGAAGGGGGTGATGAGGTTTTACAGAAAGGGGAAGTTGAGTCCAAGGTATGTTTGGCCATACGAGGTCCTACAGCATGTGGGTGAGGTGGCCTATTAGTTGGCATTGCATGCGGAGCTAGCTTCTGTCCATCCAGTCTTTCATGTATCCATGCTAAAGAAGTGCCTAGGTGATCCAGCATCGATTTTACCTGTGGAAGGTTTGGGGGTCGAGGTTGACTAGTCCTATGAGGAGGTACCTGTTGAGATCTTAGACAGACAGATCAAGCGGCTGAGGAACAAGGAGATTGCCATAGTGAAGGTATTGTGGAGAAATCGTATTGTTGAGGGTGCTACATGGGAGGCTGAGGCTGACATGAGATCCCACTACCCTCATCTTTTCCTCTCTTGAGGTTAAACTTCCTACTCTTAAGTCTATGTTTCCTTATCTCTCCATATTTTATTGCTATTGCTTGACTGTGCATAGTGATTGTGTTATGATCTAACCCGAGTGACCATGGTAATCCGCGAAAAGAAAAGAAAACGGGGCTGGCGGGAAATGAAATCGGGCCTACTAGTTGAGGGAGAAGAGAACAAGATTTAAATAAGTAGATGGGAGGCGTGGGAATCGAACCCACGACCTCCAGGCATCAAATGAAAGAAGAGAAATTAAAGAAAAGAAAATGTGAGGCTTGGGAATCGAACCTATGACCCCAAGGCTGGAAAGGAGAAGGCCAAATAATTAAGAAAAATAAAGTGAGGCTGTGGGGGCTCGATCCCACAACCTCACTGCCAAAACGCCTAGCCTAGTGAATTTAATTAAAAATAAAATAAGAGGCTGTGGGGGTTTGAACCCTCCACCTCACAGCCTCTAGCGAAATTAAAAGTAAACATAAGGAGGCTGTGGGGGTTCGAACCCACAACCTCCCAATTCCCAGCGAAAATTAAGAATAAATAAAAGGGGCTGTGGAGGTTTGATCCCACAACCTCTTGGTTTAGGCGAAATGGGACAAGAAGACTTTAAGGAAAAATAAAAAGGGGTTCGAACCCACAACCCTTCGGCAAAATTAAGAGGAAAACTAAGGAGAAAATTAAAGATAGAATATTGACGTTGGGGTTCGATCTAGAGTCCCAATGTCACGAAAACTAAATATAAAATCAATGAAAAATGTAAATGTTGTCCAAGTGATTCGAACTTGGGTTCCCTTGCCCAATTTTTGGTATTGATACATAAGTCATACATGAATTAAACATTCGAGAATAATGCCACCTACTTAGATTGAAATCAAGATTTTGGCACATATACAAGATACATAAGTCTTGTACTACATAATCTTAGGAATGTATGATTCACTTAACGAACTATGAAGGAAGCCACATGGATTATATGTATAGACCCATAAGTCTAACATACGTTTAAAAATAAGTGAACCTAAGATGTATGTAATGAAATGATGAAAGGAACAATGAAATGATGAAATGAACAATGAAATGATGAAACCCTAGAAGGGTTAAGTAAGGGTGTGAAACACACTAAATGGCCAAGTGCATTGGCATATGATGAAATGAACATTCACGTAATAAGGGGTGAGTAATTATGAAGAGCAAATGTTCTAATGATAATGAATGTGGTGACAACATGATATGAGGCTAATGCAAAGGATGAGAGCAATCTCAAATGAGCCTAAGTAAACGTTACCAAAACGTAATCACCTATGAGAGTATAAGATAATGAAGAGACCAGTCTCTATGAACACTCTAATTAAAGTATTGAGATTAACACACATAATACTAATGATGAGATGAGAAATCATCTAATGAGTTATAATGTCCTCATACTAGAAGCCAGCTTCCATGACGTATGAGTTGAATGTAATGGAACTTTATACTGAGCACCGATAGACTAGCTATGAGTGGTGATGCCTTCTTTCGGGAAGGGCGGAGGTTCACGTAACTCTCATGAGATGAGACTGTCCGGCTTGCCGGGTATGGGTCTCCTTATATCTCCTAGTCTTTGAACCTATATTGCCAATATAGGGATCTGGCAGGGTTAAATTCCCATGTACGCTAGCATGTTTTAGGTCACTTTGGCCAGTGATTCCACCTCTTTTCGGTGTGGGGGAGACACTGGATTTCATGATGCTTACATGATCTATGTCGGTTAAAGTTAAAGTTCCCAATGAATGAATGAGGCCAGTCTCAAATGAAGCACATAATGAAATGAATGATACCAAAGGTGTTAGGATAGGATAATTAGAAGGTGAGGTAGACTCAAGTAATGACACTAGGTTATTCTTGATCATTGCACAGCAAACCCGATGAAAGTCTTAAACTACATCCTAGGTATAGCTGGTGTTCGCACTGGCCTATGAACGAAATGAAATGATGTACGTATGAATGAATGAAGCATATTCTTTGTTTGCTAATGAAGACTCCCTAGTTGAGGTCCCATATGTTGAGCCCTCATTTTGGAGACTCTTAATGTCCAGTCCATGATTCCAAGGTCTCATGGCATATGAATGAATGTTATAAAAGATGTTATGTGTTGTATGCTATATGATATATGCTATGTGTAAGATGTTATGTGCTCTATGCAAAATGATAAGTATGATGATGCATGTTACTCTCATGGCATGACTTTCCTAATCCGAATTTGGAAAGTTCACTAACTTTCCTAATCCCAATTTGGCAAGTCCACTGACTTGATTTCCATAATCATGTTGTTAGGAAAGAGCTATTCTTTCTCATGCATGTCCTTGGTGTGTGCTTGTATATACCCATACTTAGGACAAGTGTGTACTAACCCTATACAACTCTACAATTTCAGGTGCAGGCACAGGTGGACGCTAGAGCGTACAGGTTGATGTTGTAGCTATCCGGACGTGGAGCTTTCATCCGGACTGGGTAGGCCCTCATGCTTTCGAGGATGTCTACCGTTACAATCTAGCTTAGATATAGGCTTTAGCTAGTGGAGCATGTTCCACTAGCGTTTCTTTACTGTTTTATTCAGACATTGTATTGGTGCCATTTTGGCAAGTACATCTTTATTACTATATTATACTATTTCTTTCATTTGATGATTTTAATATTAGATAGTTGATGGTGAACAATTATGTAATGATGAGAATGTTTAATAAGTATGTCAAGAAACAAAAAGTTTCAAATTTTCCGCTAAAATTAACCTAGATGAAGTAAGAATGACATAAGTAGTCTTGTCTGCGACCTCTGAGAGGTCAACAACACCGGTCTCGTCTGGGGTCTAGATTCAGGTCGTGACATATTTTTATTACGATTATGGAATGAATGTTGTCTAAGGGATTGTATTAGACCTCCGAGAGGTCGACGATGTAAGAGTGCTCTAACTTCTAAGGGGTACTTTGGGTCGTTACAAACTTTGTATCAAAGCATAAGGTTTTGTGTTTCATCCTTAGGTTTCAATATCTCGTTTTGCCACATCTAGTAGAGTCTCGTATAATTGATGGTGAGTTGTGACACATCTAATGATACGGGAGGCTATAGGACGATAGAGTTTCCCTTATTCACTATTATCATGTAGGATAGTAGCATGATATTATGGTGTAGACTTCAAATGCCTTGTAGAATGTGGTGAATTGTGAGAAAGATGAATGTTACCTTAGTATATGTGAAATTCTTCATAATTTTCCTTGTTTGGATTGGAATATTTTGTATAGGCTTGCTCCTAAGGAGGGGAGATAGTGTGTTGAGTCTTGCAAGGTGATTGAGAAGTATGCTAGTTAATGGTAGAAACCTTATGACTAGTAAGATAGTTAATGATCCCCTCTATGAACCTATTCTAAAAGTGGTAAAAAGGTGGAAAATGTAGTTTTATTCCATAAGTGGGAGGTATGATTACCCTAAGGTGACATAGGGAGATTCATGGAATGTACCCCTTAGCTCTTCAAGAGAAGGAGAGAATTGAGGTTTACCTACTTTGAAGTGGTTAGATGTCTTTTAAGCTTGAATTTAAATATGGTCAGTTAAGAAAGTGCTTCGATTGTACATAGGCATGATTGGTTGGATGTTTTACCATAAATGATTACCCTGGTAGGTTGGTCTTGACTTTCCTCAACCTTTGTGTCTAAGGGCATTATGTGATAAGCCCTAAGTGGGGGATTATGTGCATAGATGTCAAGATTTTTTTAGAGCCCTTGATGTCCCTAATTTGAGTTCCCTTGAACTTGTCTATTATGAACGTCACTTGGTAGTGATGGTAAGAAGGGTGTTCATAAGCTTAGATCCCAATAGAGGTATTGATGTGCCTAGTTATTAAGGTTGGTAAGCTAAAGTTCTCCTAGAGTTGAGATGAGTTGCTCTTAAATGCTTTTACCCTAAGTGGGAGATGATGATTTCAGTAGTAAAGTTTTAGATATACCTATCTTTTCCTTCTATTCTTACTCAAGCTTTAAACCAAAGAGTTCCTAAGTAGCTTGTTCATGATAGGAGTCTTGTATAAAAGGATAAGTTGCATATTCTCCATATGTTATGCATGTCTTAAAAGATACTATGTTATGCATATTATGAAAGTTCATTATTGCATGTAAAAGGAAATTTTTATAAATTTACATGTATCTCATGTTGTTGTGCATCCTTATATGATAAATGGGCAATATGATTTCATGAGATATCTTAATGAGAATGCCTGATGTCACTCATATTGTTTGGTGTTTTTACTTCACTATGAGATATGGAGTCTCCTTTTAATAAGAAAAGATGAGTCTTTTTGAAAAATGTGTGACTTTTATGTTTTTGGAGCGTGTTATTATAGACTCACTCTTAAGAAGTGATGGTTGGTCTAGCCTATGTTCATTGGTGTGCCTATAAATTGTGATATATTTACCTAAATGATGCATGGTTATGAAATCTAGTGATGTGCTAGTAAGAAAAACCTGTAAATTTACTTCCTAATGTTATGATGTGCTTGGTGTGACCTACCATGTTGATTTTATAAGGAAGAAAATATACGCATAATGTGGTTTGGAGTAAAGAAATCCTCCTTAATATGAATTAACCTTTATGCATTGCTTTTATTTGAACTCTATGATGCAATGCGTATATGTTGTGACTAGGAGAAGGTAGTTCCTCCTTGTACACAGCTAAGCATGGTAATGTCATATATGACCTCGATTGTATTTTGTCTAGACTATAAGATTGTAGTTAATCTACCTTATTCATGATTCTTGTGCAACTATATGACGTGTTTAAATTTTCTCATGAGTTGATGTGTGGATTATGTTTAAGTGTGGAATTGGAATCCACAGTATGTTTAATTTGTGATGAAATCATGAACTTACCTAAAATTGGATAAGTTAATTCCTCCAAATGGCAATTTATATGAAGAAGTATGTATGCATAGAAAGGATTATAGGAATAGTCCATGTTTGATTATGTTGCCTTGAATACATGCTAGAATGAAGTTGGTGTTCCTTGTAAGTTTGGTTCATTGAATTTTATGTGATAAAATGTTGAAGAGTTGTGAGATTCTGTGGAAGTCATTAATGTCCTTTAAATTGTTTAAAATGTTTTAGTGTCATTTGAGGACAAATGTTTCCCAAGTGGGGGATATTGTAACAACCCTCCAAATGAATTAAGATAGCTAGAGCCTCAAATGTGCCTAAAATTTTTAATAACATGTTATTTAATTGTTTTATGGTATGCATATTTTATTTGAAGTCATTTGGAGGTCAAAACGTCCAATAAGGTCCAAGACGTTCAAAAGTTTGTCTTTAGGCGTGCTAGTGAGTCCTTGTATGTTTGGCTTTATTTTATGTGTTCTTTGCATTTAAGAAGCAGTTTAGTTGACCCTAGTAACTTAATAGTCATGTTAAGGGTCAAAACGTCCGGGTACGACTCCCAGGAACCACCCGAAGGGCCCCCAAGCAGTACCCAATCCATGGACAAGAGGCTGCCCAAGGCAGCGTGCGGGAGCAAGAATGAGACCTTGCCATCATGACGCGTGCGTAGAACGCACCTCAGTGCCTCAAAAATTATTTTGGTCAGAATTTGGAGGCTGCCCCGCGACGCACAGCCCACTCCCAGATCCGGTTGCGTCGTTTTTAAGTTAATTTTTACAAGTGTAAAGCCCCAATTCGTGTGGGGGTGTTTTGGTAACTTAGGAGACATTTTATTAACTGTTTTTAGGACCTTTTTTAACCCTTTCCCAAGCCAAAACCCCAAAAACAATTAAGAAATAAAATTTCCAAAGTTCTCTTCTCTTCCAAAAAGCCCAAAATCTCCATTGAAGACCAAGCTATGGAGTTTGAGTCTTGGAGCTTTATTCTCAGATTTTCATCGGATTTTTTATGTATAAGGTATGGTGATCCTTCATCCATATATAACCATTAATCTATGGAGTTCTTTCAAAGGTTTTTTAAACATGAATTCTAAGTCAAAAATCTTATCTTTCAATCTTACCATGGGTTCATTCTCAAAGTGATTTCAAAAGCATTCTAATGATAAATATATGTTTAGATACTTATTTTATGATGAATTTATATCCAATTTAATGAAGAACCCATGATATTCCTAATTTCTCAAAGTTAGCCTATAATGTAGGTCTTGTCATCTTGATTTCATGTTTATAGAATTGTGATTAGATTGTATTGAATTGCTTATTGCTATTACTATCTATATCAAATGAATATGAATTGTGGAGGAATGATAAAAAATTATCATTATCTTGGAGATTTGGTAAATTGACATATTTCTTCTAATTAACCTAGAATGTACATTGAATTGTGTTGATTGGTATGGTCCACTTATGGTGACAGTGTTTACATTCTTTACATATTTATTTTTTATGATCATGGCCTTGAATCCATTAGATGAAATATGAATTGATATGATGATTTCTATGTTAGGAAGTTAAAGGATTTAGCCTTGATTTTATTATCATGTCTAAATGAATTGATGTTATGTGAACTTATGTGTATATTCTTCTACACTATATTCTTAATGTAGGTATGGAGATAATGATATATGTGTTTGTGTGATGATCATGTTAGGGTTAGGTATGGTCTATATGACTAATGAAAATGAATATCCTTGTAGCATGAACCCTACCCACATGAACACTATATGAATGTGTGATCAAAGTATGCTAGGAGTATTATATTCTATTGTTGAATATATACTTGCCTACTATGATGTAATGTGAGTGTGTGTAGTCTATTGTCCACAATACTCTATATGTTGTATGACTTTAGACTTGAAGAATGTTGTACATGTGTAGTGGTCTTAAGGGGGTGGCTTCCTCAATATTATGTGATAGCCATTATGTAATCATATTGACCAATGTAAACACACACTTCATGCATATCTATGAGTAGGATATATTCATGATGAATAAGTAAAGGATAGTTCTCATATGCATAATTACCTATTTCTATGCATGTAAAGTATATAATTTATGAAGTTATGAAGATGTATTCCTAAAGGTGTTTATGTGAAGGTAGATCTCACATATATGTACACACACATGCATGTAACGTCCCTCAAAATGAGCTAGGTTGAACTAGAGACTATCACTTGTGTCCTGATGTTTTAAAGTCATAAAATGGTTACTAATAGTGTTCTTATTCATTATATAAAGTTTGAAAGTGTTTGGAGGTCAAACGTTCAAGACATTTGGAAACTAGTCGAACTTGAACTATTGTGTTGTCGTGTTTTGTAGTGTTTTAAGGGGGATTGTTTGAAGGTGAAATTCAGTACCGAGAGTTCTTACGCGTAGGATTACATACAAAGGGTTGAAACATCTGAGAACAACGCCCCGGAGACCATCAAAAGGGTTCCCGAGGAGGACCCAAACATGGAAAAGAGCTGCCAAGCAGCCAAGAATTGGTATGCTGCTGCGCAACGCGCAGCTGTCATGCAGTACGCAAAACTTTTACCTTGCGATGCGGGGCTGTCACGAACCTTTCTTTCCAAGAAATTTCAGAAAATAAGATTTGGAAGTGTCTCCGCGACGCGCAGTAATGTCCCAGATTTCGTTGCGTTGTTTTTAATTCAAATTTTAGTTGGTTAATTTGTTCAATAAATATAGGGGTCTTTTGGGTAATTTAGGGGTGAATTATGGAAGATTATAGAACCTATTTAAACCCCTAGCCTCACTAATCAAGGCAAAACCCTCAACTGAAAACAAAACTTCTCCATTCACTCTCTGCAAAAACTCCATTGTTGAAGCTTTGAAGCTCCTAGGAAGAAGATAGATTTGTCAAATTTTTCTCCATCAATCTAGTGGGGTTTTCATCACAATTAAGGTATGTTTATTAATCCTTGAAATCCCTTTCTTCAAGGAGTCAATTTCAATGAATTTTCAATGATGATCAAAACATAAATCGTCCAATTTTTTGATCTAGCCATGGGTTCTTGCATTAAAGGTTTTGAAACATTGTATTATGATTGAATTGATGTTAGTTAGATGATTTTAACCAAATTCTTAATGAACCCATGCAAACCATAATCTCTTAAAATTGGCTATATTTTAGATGTGATGATCATGTCTCAATACTTATGAATTATGTTGTAGTTTCTTATGGGCTATTGAATGATGTAAGAATTGTATTGAACTGATATATAGGCTGTCTTAGATTGATAAATTTATATTGAATTGACTTAGATTCATTGAGTATTATGATATTTGTATTGAATTGATGATCATGTCCATGTGTAAGGGCCTTTGAGTATTATATTGGACGATTTAGCTATGAATTGAAGTGGTGAGAATGGATTGGTGGTACGCTGCCCTAATTCTCATTATTTTATGTAATGTAGGTCTTGAATTATGTTGTGATTGGTATGGTCCACTTATGGTGGCGGTGTTATGTGTTTTACTTGTGAATTATGTGACCTCGTCGGCGTTACTTTATGTATCATTATTGTCATGGCCTTGTTGGCAAATACTTGATGTATAATCATGATTTGTATAGTTGAATTATGTGAAATATGATCATATCTATCTAATTGTGATTAAGGTGATACTATGTGATCTTCTATTTTTGATGTTTGGTGACCATGTTAGACTATGACTATGTTGTCACGACCCAAAGCACACCCTAGAAGCTAGGGACAACCCTCGGACCGTGGCCAGGCGTACTTGACCGTTGGGGTCTCATACAAGCCCTTTAACTATCGTTCATAACATAAGATATGAAAAGTAGTGCGGAATTTAAAACTTTTTACGAATAAATAAATAAAGGAATCTTTCATCAATACTTAGAAAATCTCATTGTCACAAGCCAACTTAAAGAAACAATATCAGATCTTAGGGACACGGCCCCTTACATTAAAAGAAAATACATAATAAGTCTTAATAATAAAACTAGGAAACATAGACTATGTCTTCGAATATATGAGGACATACCAAATCTAGAGAGAGTAGATTTCCCAAGTTTCAACTTCAAACCTTCAAAATTGTCCAACCTATACTTATAAGGTCTAGAAAAGTATGGGGTTAGTACAAACAATGTACTAAGTATGGCATATGCAAAAACATGTAAAAAGGGAAATTTTAGTAAAATAAGATTTCATGCAAATTAATTGTAACATTCATGAATCTAGAACAAAACTTCATAAGAAACATCATTTAACACTTAAAGAAGAATTTCAATTATTTTGTCCTAAAAACACACTCTACAGTGAACTTACCAACTTAACAGTAAACCTAATTTTTCATACGGACTTCACGAAGGTACTCTTCCCCAATAGTTTTCTTAGGTCACACTAAGTGCAATGTGAGAGTAGAATCCCATACTACTAATCCCACTTAGTGCTCCTAATGGATTCCCATGGATTGAGCACTTTACAATAATTTAACCAACATCACAGTGAACCATAGAAATTATTACAGTGAGTTAAAATTCTTTACAGTGAATTCAAGACTCCAACAATGGTGAACTCCCAAGGTATTGCCAATGAGGAAGAAAACTCATTTACGTAGGAGTTTCCCTACCTAAGAATAATCCTAAAACTCTCCAAGGTAAGACATGAAGCAAACTGTCTAAACACTCCCTTCAATGCACACAAAAGCGATCCTCAAGACTACCCCTTTCGGCTTACTCACCTCGGGAGAACAAGTCACCACTCAATCACAAGACATTAGAACATCACCCAACAAAACATCAAAGACTTCCCTTTCAGAATGCCTACTTAGTGCAATGAGTAGATATCGTCCTATACCACCACCTACCCTAAGTAGTACACTCTTTTAGATGTTTGGCACCAAGTCTTCCCTTTCGAAAGGTCCTACTTAGTGCAATGGATAGATAGAGTCCCATACCACCACCTACCCTAAGTAGAACGTTCTTTTAGAAGACTTAGTTCATTCAATTCACATAAGTATCACATTATTTTAGAAAACTTAGTACTATCATTACTTTCGTGGGGGGTTATCTTAACCGACAAAGACCATAGGAGCAAGACATGGATTCCCAGTATTAACCCCTATCGGATGAGGGATCCTCACTTTCCTAGAGTAAGGTCATACTTCTTAGCTTTTACATGGCTTTCCCAATAGCTAAACCTTTGTGGGCACATAGTTAAGGGAAAAGGAGATTACTACTAAGAAACTCATTCTCTACTAACGAGGAGTACTCATCTCAAGAGGTACATGAGAATACAACATCTGAACTCACAAAGTTTAATCCACCCCTTCTTCATATCCTCTCGGTGCTAGGCATAACTCCCCACGAATTCTCAACATTATAAACAATAGGTTAAGGATAACTAGTGAATACCACATCTCAACTCACGAATGGCATTCATCCTCCGACCTTTCTTGGAAAGCTCATTAGGAATAGTGAGGTCGTTACTAGACACTTCATCTCAACTCAAGAAGAGTGTCCACCCCAAGACTCCCATTTCTACTCAACTTAGATTCATACGTTAACTTAAGAGTGTGTGTGTGTGTACATGGGAGCAGACCTTCCAGATAAACATCATTTTATTCATATCAACTTCTATACATGCTTTAGACCTTCATTCATAAACTCACCCACCTTACATGCTTCACATAATCATATACTTCATTCAGATATAATTTAGGTTAAACATACAATTCAAGCTTCACAAAACACAATACAAGACCCATTTTCTAATATCTATTCATTTAATATATTAGACCTTCAAAATCATATTCACGAAGCATACTAAGCATAACCAAATTCATCAAGCAAACACCGCCACCAAGTAGATGGACCATACCACTCAAGATCAATTTATAATAAGAACTATACAATATAGGCAACTCACAATTTTACCAAGCCATCACAACCCATAAAAATTTTCTCAATATTTAATCATAATAAGACCCTTAGTGCAGTAGCTAAACCAACATAACAACACAAGAAAACCAAAGTTCACTCTCTACACAAACATGCTCATTGAACCCATTTCTCAAGCCAACATTTGATAAAAAGCTTTAACTTGATTTCGTTGAAGTTTTAGTCTTAAAATCATCAACTAAAATTTGAAACATCATTAATAAGTCATTAGAAACGTTTTCATGCAAGACCCATATTTAGAGTTGAAAGTAGTAGAAACTAGGGTTGAAAACCCTTTTTGAATATTCATTAGAAGGGACTCTTTAAATGGAAGAGATTTAAAGGATGGATGCCATACCTCAAATGAAATAAAACCCAACGAATTTTGTGAAAAAACACGTCCAAACCAGCCCTCCTACCTCTCCTTGACTTTTAGCTCCAATGGTGACTTTGAGAGACTTTGTCTTTAGAGAGAGAGTTTGAATTTATTAGTGAGGGTCTTGTCTAGGTCTAGGACTGAAACTAATCTAATATAACTTAAAAACCCTAAAAATATCATCCTAGGGTCTTAAAAGACATGGGGTCAATTTACCAAACACCCCAATACTTCACAGGCAACGTTGCAGCTTTTGGGACAGTCACCATCGACGGACCATTTATCAAAGGATGGACCATTGGTGGTGTCTCGTTGGTTGGGACTGCAACTCACCAACCTGCAGGCTTTCATGCCCAGTCGACGGATGGGGACCGACGGAGCATTTGCCAATCGATGATCCATTTGTTGGGTCTCGTTGGTTCAGACTTAGCCCCATTTGGAGCCTGGCCATCCTGCCTTGAAGGTGCAATCTACGCCCATGGTTGACAGACCGTTGGTGGACCAACGGAGCGTCGTTTGGGTCGTTTTTTGGTCACTGCTTTGGCAGTTTGGTCCAAGTCTTGGACCCTTCTCTAGGGCCCCCCTTAAGGGTCCTAGGTGGGGTCGTGTCCAAACGTTAAACCCCTAAACATGGTCTCCTATGTCTTAGGAACATTTAATGTGAGTTTGAAGAAAAACGAAGATGTAAAACTCACTCAAACACCTCAAGACACACAAATACTTTCTAAGGCACAACTTTCGAACGTCATGGACGTTCTTTGTCGTTTGACCTCCAAACTTCACACACTGCCTAAGAACACTAAAGAAACTCATTTTAACTTAAAATTAACTCAAGAAACAACAACGAAGCTCTATTTCATCTTAGTTTGTTTTAACGCATTACATTCTCCCTCACTTGGGATAACATTCGTCCTCGAATGACACTAAAACTCTAGGACCATCAAGGACTCACTTAGCATCACATAAAAAATTAAAATCATGATCAAAACATTCAAATCACAGCATCAACTAACAAGGAGCATCATTTCAGACTTTCAAACACTAGCAACATAAGCAACTTTTGCCAAACTTCACAAATTTCAAAACTCAACCTTAAACTTCTTTCATGGAGGAACTAACTTCTCCAACACTAAGCATGCTCATATATAACACTTTTTCACAAATTGAAACTTCAATTCAAGACAATACAAATTATCTCAAAATGCACAATCTTACAGTAAACATTCACTGTGTTACTGTTAAGGATGCCAAATTTTTCAAAATTCATTCTTTGAGCAATTCATCAAGATGGAATGATCATATGAACTGTAAAACCACATAAAATCATTTCATAATATAAAAACAACAATCATAAAGAGTTAAGACTTACCAAGACCATCAAATCCGGATTAGTTATCCTTCCCATAGGAAGGGTTCTTCTTGGGAGCATTAGTATCTAGGGAAGCTTGATTGACATCTTTCCCTCTTTCTTTGATGCTATGGCAGTCCCTCATCTTGTGGCCTTTGCTACCACAATTAAAACAACCATCCGTTCTGGCAAGACACTTACCCGAATGTTGCTTTCAACAAGTAGCACACCTAGCCCTTTCAAAAGTGTGGCCACCACCTTGGGAATGTTGGTTTGGAGCCCTATCCTTGTTCCTCAAGGAAGAATCTTTGTGATAGAACCTCTTCTTAGGCTTCTAGTGTCTAGAATCATCCGACCTAGTCCTTTTACCCTCTTGCCTTATCTCCCTAATTTTGGACTCCTCAATTTGTTGTGCATAAACCATGAGTCTAGAGATATCCATGTCATTAAGAAGCATTGTCGTACGACACTCTTTTCTCTACCAAGCTAGACACTCCCATCACAAATTTGTTCATCATAGCCCTAGGGTTGGCTACCATGGTTGGGTCATACTTAGAGAGTTGGGTGAACTTGAGAGAGTACTCTTGCACACTCATTCCCCCTTGACGAAGATTCATGAATTCAACCATCTTCTTCTGCCTCCACTCTAGCGGAAAGAACCTATCTAAAAAAGCCTCTTTGAATTCCTTCCAATCAACCGGACCTCTCTCTTAAGTTTTTCTCACCCCTCCATTGCTCATACCACACTTGAGAAACATCCTTAAGTTGGTAAGCGGATAACTCCTCTTTCTCCCTAGGGGTCAAACCCATAGCATCTACCACTTTGAAAACCTCATCTATGAAACCTTGTGGATCTTCATCCACCTTAGTGCCATGAAAAGTGGGAGGGTTCATCCTCATGAAATCCCGAATTATAGAAGCGGGAGTACTAGCATTTGGTTGGGGTCTATCTCCTTGATTAGCTTGAGAAACAAAGTGATTGTTGACGACATAAGCTTGAGTTGTCATGATTTGGGTCAAGTTCATTACGGCAGCCCTCAACTCCGCATTAGTCATGTCACCCTCAACAAAAGGAGCTTGAGGCATAGGAGGCACTTGAGGCCCTTGGGGTTCCAGAGGCACTTGAGGTTCTTGAAGAGGAACCTCCACATTCTTTTCCTCTAGGCCAACAATAGGGACCTGTTCAACACTGGGAGGGATCCTCTCATTAGCTACACCTCCCTCCTTTCTTCTAGTGGTTGATCTCCTTGTATTCATTTCTTATAAACACAAAGAGAAGAGGTTGAGAAAAGACACCTTATGTAACTCAACTCTAAGGCACGACATTTGAATAGAGAAGAGAGTGAAACTATATCGTCCTATAGCCTCTTGTCCATGGACGTGTCGCGACTCACACCAATTCCCAGGATACTACTAGATGTGGCTTGTGAGACTTTTAGACCTAAAACTATTCCCAAAAATCTTATCCTCTGATACCAAGTCTGTCACGACCCAAAAGCATCCCCTAGAATCTAGGGACAACCCTCGTACCGTGGCTGGGCGTACTTGACCCTTTGGGGTCTCATACAAGATCTTTAACTATAATTCATTACATAAGACATGAAAAGTAGTGCGGAACTTAAAACTTTTCATGAATAATTAAATAAAGGAAGTCTTTCATAAATACTTAGAGAATCTCAACGTTATAAGCCAACTTAAAGACACGACATAATATCTTAGGGACACGACCCTTTACATTAAAAGAAAATACATAATAAGTCTTAATGATAAAACTAGGAAACATAGACTACGTCCTCGAATATATGAGGACATACCAAATCTTGAGAAAGTAGATTTCCCAATATTCAACTTCAAACCTTCAAAAGCTTCCAACCTATACTTATAAGGTATAGAAAAGTATGGGGTTATTTCAAACAATGTACTAAGTATGGCATATGCGAAAATATGTAAAAAGGGACATTTTAGTAAATTATTTTTTCATGCCAAATAATTCTAACATTCATGAATCTTGAAACAAAACACAATAACAAACATCATTTAACACTTAAAGAAGAATTTCCATAATTTTGTCCCAAAAACACACTTTACAGTGAACTTACCAACTTAACAGTAAACCTAATTTTTCATACGGACTTCACGAAGGTACTCTTCCCCAATAGGACTCTTAGGTCACACTAAGTGCAATGTGAGAGTAGCATCCCATACTACTACTCCCACTTAGCGCTCCTAATGGATTCCCATGGATTGAGAACTTTACAATAATATACCAACATCACAGTGAACCATAGAAATTATTACACTGAGTTAAAATGCTTTACAGTGAACTCAAGACTCCAACAATGGTGTACTCCCAAGGTATTGCCAATCAGAAAGTTAACTCATTTCCGTAGGAGTTACCCTACCTAAGAATAATCCTAAGACTCTCCAAAGTAAGGTATGAAGAAAAAGTCTAAACACTCTCTTCTATGCACACCAAAGCGATCCTCAAGACTACCCTTTCGGCTTACTTGCCTTGTGAGAACAAGTCACCACTCAATCACAAGACATTAGAAGAGCGCCCAACAAAACACCAATGACTTCACTTTCGGATTACCTACTTAGTGAAATAAGTAGATAGCGTCCCATACCACCACCTACCCTAAGTAGTACACTCTTTTAGAAGGTTTGGCACCAAGTCTTCCCTTTCGGAAGGTCCTACTTAGTGTAATGGATAGATAGCATCCCATCCCACCACCTACCCTAAATAGCACGTTCTTTTAGAAGACTTAGTTCATTTAATTCACATATGTATCACATTCTTTTAGAAAACTTAGTACTTTCATTCCTTTTGTGGGGGGTTAGCTTAACCGACAAAGACCATGAGATCTAGACATTGAATCCCGATATTAACCCCTATCGTATGAGGGATCCTCACTTGCTTAGAGTAAGGTCATACTTCTTAGATTTTACATGGATTTCCCAATAGCTAAACCTATGTGGGCACATAGTTAAGGGATTAGGAGATTGCTACTAAGTAACTCTTTCTCTACTAACGAGGAGTACTCATCTCAAGAGGTACAGAGGAATACAACATCTCAACTCACGAAGTGTAATCCACCCCTTCTTCATATCCTCTCGGTGCTAGGCATAACTCCCCACGGATTCACAATATTATAAACTATAGGTTAAGGATAACTAGTGAATACCTTATCTCAACTCACGAATGACATTCATCCTCCGACCTATCTTGGAAAGATCATTAAGAATAGTGAGGTCGCTACTAGACACTTCATCTCAACTCACGAAGAGTGTCCACCCCAAGACACCCCTTTTTACTCAACTTAGCTTCATACACTCACTTAAGTGTGTGTGTGTACAGGTGAGCACACCTTTCATATAAGCATCATTTTATTCATATCAACTTCTATACATGCTTTAGACCTTCATTAATCAACTCACCCACCTTACATGCTTCACATGATCATATACTTCATTTAGACATAATATAGGTCAAACATACAATTCAAGCTTCACAAAACACAATACAAGACCCATTTTCTTATATCTGTTAATTTCAAATATAATACCTTCAAAATTATATTCACAAAGCATACTAAGCATAACCAAATTCATCAAGTAAACACCGCCACCAAGTAGATGGACCATACCACTCAAGATCAATTTATAATAAGAATTATACAATGTAAGCAACTTACCATTTAACAAAGCCATCATAACCTATAAACATTTTCTCAATATTTCATCATAATAAGTCCCTTAGGTCAGTAGCTAAACCAACATAACAACACAAGAAAACCAAAGTTCATTCTCTACACAAACACGCTCATTTAACCCATTTCTCAAGCAAACATTTTATAAAAATCTTTAACATGATTTCATTGAAGTTTTAGTCTTAAAATCATCAAATAACATTAGAAACATCCTTAATAAGTCATTAGAAATGTTTTCATGCAAGACCCATATTTAGAGTTGAAAGTAGTAGAAACTAGGGTTGAAAATCCTTTTTGAAAATTCATTAGAAGGGACTCCTTTAATGGAAGAGAGTTCAAGGAATGATACCATACCTCAAATGTAAGAAAACCCAATGATTTTGGAAACACGTCAAAACTAGCCCTCCTAGCTCTAGAGACTTTGAGAGAGTTTGTCTTTACAGAGAGAGTTTAAATTTATTAGTGAGGGGTCTTGTCTAGGTATAGGACTTAAAACTAATCTAATATAACTTAAAACCCCTAAAAATATCCTCCTAGGGTCATAAAATACTTGGGGTGAATTGACCAAACACCCTAACACTTCACAGGCAACGTTGCAGCTTTTGGTACAGTCACCATCGATGGACCGTTTGTCAAAGGACGGACCATTGGTGGGGTCTTGTTGGTTGGTATTTCAACTCACCAACCTGCAGGCGTTCATGCACAGTCGACGAATGGAGACCGACTGTCCGTTGGTTAGGTATCGTTGGTTAAAACTTTGCCCCATTTGGAGCCTTGACATCCTGCCTTGCAGGTCCAATCGACGCCCATGGTCGACGGACCATTGGTGGACCAAAGGACCGTCCTTTGGGCTATCCTTTTGTCACTGCTTTGGCAGTTTGGTCCAAATCTTGGGCCCTTCTCTAGGGCCACCTTGCGGGTCCTATGTGAGGTCGTGCCCAAACGTTACACCCATAAACATGGTCGTCTAGGTCTTAGGAAAATTTCAGGCAAGTTTTAAGCAAAAATAACACGTAAAACTCACTCAAACACTTCAAGAAACACAAGTACTTCCTAAGGCACACTTTCCGAACATCATGGGCATTCTTGGTCGTTTGACCTCCAAACTTAGCCAAACTTCAAATACTGCCTAAGAACACTAAAGTAACTCATTTTAACTTAGTTTATTTTAGGGCGTTACATATGTCCTTATGTGTGTATACTTAGAATTGATGCATTATTGTTCCTACTTGACTATATGAGTCTACAATGGTTATATTGATGATGTTATAGTAATGTATAGGATGACATAAAGATGATAAGGGTCATTCCTAAGTGCTTCAAAGAATGATATGCTATATTTAATAAAGTAAAGTATGTTGCGTCTTGTCTTGGTAGACTTGTGTCAATTACTTGATACATGTACGTTATGAATATGAACATCTTGACTTAGTAGGATTAGAAACCTTTGTCTTGTATGTGTATGGATGAATGTTGAATGAAAGTCTAGGATCAGAAGACCTAAGATGGTGCCATTCTAAGCATGACTAATATGTGGAACCTTCTTTATAGAGAGAAGTTTAAGAATGAGCTATCCTTATAGACCATTGAGTGGCAGCCCTAGTGGACCCATCTTTGGTAAGTTCATTATGACTAAGTAATGACTAAGAGATGGTACCTTTTCATATGCTCTTTTATATTGAACGTACTCTATGAGAACAAAGGCAAGCACCTAGTGAATATGTTATGGTTTGTAGCTCTACTTAAGAAGGAGACTAGAGTTCAATGTATCTCTACTTGAGAATGAGACTAGAGTTCATAAAAAACCTTTATATTCCTTAACCATATGCCTACATGGGATGTGTCCTAGTTCGACCCTTGGAAAGTAGAACACCATCCATCAGAGTAGGTTTATGACTCCGGATTCCATGCCTAGCGAGTATGGTCTATGTCGGTTATTGCCTATTCTCATCATGTGGGATACATTTTAGTGTTGGATAAGTACTAGGAAGTTTAGGTAGTGGAATTGGGCGCTATCTAGACATTGCACAACTAGACTTTAAAGATGTTAGTATGTTAGTTCCTATGTCTTTCTAAGACCATAATGTGAAGTCCCTAATGAATGAAATTTTTTCTAATTGTCTTAGTGAACGATCATGACTTTAGCTAATGTATGTTGAATAAAATATGTTGTATCTAGGGTAGCTTAGAAGGTTGTTTTAGTAAGCTTGAAGAGGGTGTATGGGCGGTCTCTTCTTGTCCTACTTAGGTGAATCTTGGAGTAACCTAAGGTGGAAAGTAAATGAAAGGAAAAGGGAACAATCTTATCTTAGGTAGTCTTAAGGATTGTTTAGGTAGGCTTGAAGAGGGTGTATGGGCGGTCTCTTGTTGCTTTACTTAAGTGAGTCTTAGGATAACCTTTGGTGGGAGGTGTATACGTTTATATGGGTTGAAGTGATGTTGATACTATATTGTGGAATGTGACTTATGTGCATATATGTTGACTTGTAAGTGACTATTATACTTGTCTTTAAAGGTTTTCTCAAAAAGAGCATTTTTATACAAATGTCCATTTATCATGATTTTATGCGTTATGCCATACTTAGTACAAGTGTTTGTAATAATTCCATACATTTTGTCTATCTTTAAAGGTGTAGGTGGCATTTGAGAGGAGTCTCGAAGTTGAAGCTGGAATTAGTGTTCATTCAAGTAAAGAGTTGGTATGTCGTCTGTTGATTCGAGGACATCTTGATGTTTAGAGTTCCTTATTGAAAGTATTGTAATAGACTTAGCTATTTTCTATATGATGAAGTATGGCCCGCGTCCCAATATATTTTCTTATGTATAAGATGGCGACTTTGAGACTTAGCATTTCATTATGTTTTCCTTTAAAAGAGATATTTTAAAGTATTATTATTTTGTATGAAAAGTTTTAATTCCGCACTACTTTTCATACATGTATGCAATGAATGGTACGAAAGGGCTTGTACAAGACCTACGAGAGGTCGAGTACGCCGTGTTTTGGGTCGAGAATGACCTAACTTCTAGGGGGTACTCTCGGGTCATTACAATGCATGTATGGATGAAGCATGTTAATGATAGTCTAATGAATAAGTGAGTCTACTGAAAGGTATTACTCAATTGTACTTTAAACTAGACTATGCTATGATTATGTGAAAAGACATTCTCACATAATGTAGGTTCTACGATGAATGTTGAATTCTCATCCTAGATACCTTAGAGCTATATGATATATGATGGAGTAAGTCTCTAAAGCCTATTCTTTATGAACTAATGTTATCTAAAGGCTTAATGATGTTTAAAAAAGTGAGTTATTGCTTAGCACCGAGTGAACATAACAAATGAGAGTGGGAGCTTCACGTTAGTAAGTCCGGCTTCCCACAAGAGAACCTTCACGTTTAGCAAGTCCGGGTTCCCAACATAGATGTTGTCTCATGAGATGGAAACCTCCACGCTAGTAAGTGATGGTTTCTAGAAGAATTCTCCTTTTTCCTAAACTATGTTCCCACATAGGACTCTAGCTTAGTGGATCCACTTAGGATAGCTATGTACGAATTGTTGCACCTTCGGAAAGTGTTAACCCTTTATTTTCGGTGTGGGAGTAGAACACAGGATTCCATGTAGCTTACATGGTCTATGTCGGTTATGGCAATGTCTCCCGAAGGTTAATAATTAACTAAGATAAGAATATGAACTCTAATCTAAATTCCTTTAGAAGTGTACTTGGTATGGGAGGACTATGAACCCTACCTATACATTGCACTAGATGACTTCAAGAAAGGATAGGAATGGAGACCCTTATGAAGTAAATACTTATGTTTTATATGACTTGTATGAATGCATGTTAAGTGACCTTGTTATGTTAAGATATGATTTATGACTATGCATATGAATTACACTTATGGATTCTAAATGGATTTACTTAGTATATGTGTGGGTATGGGACTCCATGTGTACATTGCACACGTAAGCTTGTGAAGGGGTTATGAGGGTAGTTTACTTATTATATGAACTAAATGATTTATGACTAAGGTTGTAATAAAGGAAAGAGTCCTTATATGATTATATGAAGCATGTGGCCTTAAGTCTAGTTGTAAGTGAATATGTTATGACTTGTTAAGCATGTTGTGCCTAGTATAGGGTGACTTCTAAGCTACACTTGGTGGAAGTAATATTATGGGATGATACCTACACATTGCACTAGTGTGACTTATGAGTTGTCTTAGGTGATGGTCCTTATGTGAAGTTGATGTCTTTGATGTGCTTATGACTTGTGAATATATGTGGTTGTGTTTATGAAGCATATTATGAAAGACTATTGTAAGGTGACCTAAAGGTGATACATTGCACTATGTACACTTGAGGGTTACTTAAGAAAAGAAGTAAAATAAAAGAGATATATTGTATTATGTGTATTGAATATTCTTATAAGTATGATAAATGGCTTTATGTTCTATTTTGAGTATTATCCATGTCTATATGATGTATGTGAATTATATTGAGCTTATATGTGCCTATTTTCATGAAGATTACTAAAAAGACATGTTGCGTGATTTAAAAAGAAATGTCCTCTTGAAATGCATTTTTTCGCATGGTTGCCATACTTAGTACATTCTTGTACTAAGACCATTCTTCTTCATCTTTTTACAGAAAGTGTAGGTGGTGATGGCTAGAGGATATCTCCTGGTGAAGATCTTGGATAGATCTCCCTAGTTCAACCAAAGGAGCCCTTATGACTCAAGGGTTGCCTATGTAATGATGTTTCTTTAAGTTGATGTAATACCTTAGACTTATATTTTATGTTTTTAAGGGTTGTGTCCCTATTCTATTCTATTGAGTTGTGTCTTAAGATAGCAAAGAGACTTAGAGTCTAACTATGTACTATGATATTTTATATATATATATATATATATATATGAAGTAATGTTCTAGCATATGATGTGCTATGAAAAGTTTTAAATTTTCCGATATTTTTATTACGATTATGCAATGAAAGATGTATAAGGGCTTTTCTTAGACCTCCGAGAGGTCGACGACGCCGTGTGGCTATCTACGAGTGCTCTAACTTCTAGGGGGTATTTTGGGTTGTTATAATATTAGATGAACCTTTTTCAATTTCTACCCCGGTGGGTGATTATGTGGTGGTTAATAGAGTCTATAAAGGTTGCCTTATTTTCGTGCCCAATAGAGTTACATTAGTTGAGTGTATAGAACTTGATATGCTTGATTTTTATGTCATATTGGGAACTGATTAGTTGCATACTTGTCTTGCCTCTGTTGACTGTACGACAGGGGTAGTCAAATTTCAATTTCCAAATGAACCCATTTTTGAGTGGAAGGGAGAAAACTCAAATCCTACGGGTAATATCCTTTCATATTTAAAGCTTGCAAATTTATTGCAAAGGGTTTTCTCTACCTCATAGTAAGAGTTAGGGATCTTTAATCCGAGGTCCCTCCCGTAGAGTCGGTAACCATAGTTAGGGAATTTCTGGAGGTCTTTCTCGATGACCTTCTCGGAATTCCTTCTGAAAGGGATATTTACTTCGGCATAAATTTATTGCCGGATACACAACCTATTTCAATCCCTCCTTATCGGATGGCGCAGGTCGAGTTGAAAGAACTATAGGCTCAACTCAAGGATTTTCTAGATAACGGTCTAATTCAACCAAACATAACTCCATGGGGTTCCTAGGTATTGTTTGTGAAGAAGAAGGATGGGACTTTGAGTGTGTGTATCGAGTATCGTCAATTGAACAAAGTCACTATAAAGAATAAGTGCCCGCTCCCTATGATTGATGATTTGTTTGATCAAGTCCAAGGAGCGAGTTACATTTAAAAGATTGACTTGAGGTCGGGTTATCATCAACTTAGAGGGAGGGAGGTTGATATTCCGAAAACGACATTCCAATCAAGATGTGGTCACTTTGAATTCCTAGTGATGTTATTTGGTCTATCAAATGCCCCGGTAACATTCATGGACCTTATGAATCTAGTTCTTAGAAAGTATCTTGATTTATTTGTGATTGTGTTTACTGATGACATTTTGATATACTCTAGGAGTCAAAATGATCATATGAGACACTTGAGGATAGTTTTGCAAGTTCTTAAGGATAACCAACTTTCTGCTAATTTTAACAAGTGTGAGTTTTGGTTGAGGTCGTTCGCTTTTCTTGGTTACATTGTCTGTAATGAAGGGGTTGAGGTCGATCCAAGGAAGACAGAAGTGGTCAAAAATTGGCCTAGACCGCTGAGTCCTACCGACATCTGAAGTTTTCTAGGATTGGATGGTTACTACATGAGGTTCGTTGAGGGATTTTCGTCTATCGCATCTCCATTAACGGCCTTCACCCAAAAGAAGTCCAAATTTGAATGGTCGGAATCGTGTGAAAAGAGTAATCTAATTATTAAAAGATAGACTAACCTCCACTCCGGTATTTCCTTATCGGAGGGTACCGAAGGGTTTGTGGTTTATTCTGATGCCTCTCAAGTGGTTCTAGGATGTGTGCTAATGCAACATGGGAAAGTCATAGTGTATGCCTCTAGGCAACTCGTGACACACGAGAAGAATTACCCAACTCATGACCTTGATCTTGCGTCCGTGGTATTTGCATTGAATATTTGGAGAAATTATCTCTATGGGGTGCATGTTGATGTATTCACGGATTACAAGAGTCTACAATATGTGTTTACCCAAAAGATATGAACCTACGTCAAAGAAGATGGTTGGAACTTTTAAAGGATTATGACATGAGTGTCTTTTACCATCTCGGAAAAGCTAATGTGGTAGCGGATGCCTTGAGTAGAGTGTCCATGGGTAGTGTGACTCATATAGTTGATGATAAAAAAGAGTTAGTAAAAGAGGTTCATAGGTTGGCTCATTTCGCTGTCCGACTAGAAGACTCTCCAAAGGGTGGTTTCATGGTTCTCCACAACTCCGAGTCATCTTGAGTGGTTGGGGTGAAATCCAAGCTACACGTTGATACTCTATTGATGGAGTTGAAGGAAAAGGTCCTTAGTAGGTCTAATGAGTCTTTCTCTAAAGGAGAAGTAGGGTGCTTAGGCACCAAGGAAGTTAGTGTGTACCGGATGTGGATGGCTTAATGGAATTGATCATGGAAAAGGCTCATGGCTCCCGCTATTCCATCCATCCGGGTTACACAAAGATGTACCGCGACTTACGAGAAATTTATTAGTGGAATGCTATGAAAAGGGGCATAGCGGATTTTGTTGCTAAGTGTCCAAACTACCAAAAAGTCAAAAGAAGCATCAAAGGTCGGGTGGCTTGACTCAAAATATAGATATTCCTACATTGAAATGGGAGAATATTAACATTGACTTTGTTGTATGGTTGCCTCGTACTAGGAGACAACATGACTTGATATGGGTCATCGTGGATAGGTTAACCAAGTCAGCACATTTTCTTCCCGTCAAAATCAAAAATTCAGCGGAATACTATGCCAAATTATACATCAAAGAGATAGTGAATTTACATGGAGCCCCTTTGTCCATAATTTTGGATAAAGGTACTCAATTCACCTACCATTTCTATAAAGCTTTCCAAAGTGGGATTGGTACTAATGTGAAGCTTAGTACCACTTTTCATCCCAAGACGGATGGTCAAGCAGAACACACTATTCAAACCGTTGAAGATATTGTGAGGTCTTGTGTCAATGACTTCAAAGGTAATTGGGATGACCACATACCTTTTATAGAGTTCTCCTACAACAATATCTACCATTCGACTATCTCTATGGCACCCTTTGAGGCACTTTATGGGAGAAGGTGTAATCTCCGGTTGGGTGGTATGAGGTAGGTGAGTTTGATCTACTTAGTCCCGACGTGGTCTATGAATCCCTCGAAAAAGGTTCGAGTTATAAGAGATAGACTAAAAATAGCTCAAAGTCAGCAAAAATCTTATTTTGACAATAGAAAGAGGGACCTTGAATTCGAAGTAGGAGATTGGATCAATTTGAAAATTTCACCCATGAAAGGGGTGATGAGGTTTGGAAAGAAGAGGAAGCTTAGTCCTCGTTATATGGGCCCTTATGAAATTTTGAAGAGAGTTGGGAGTGTTGCCTATGAGTTGAGGTTGCCAAATGAGTTTGCCATGATTCATCCGGTGTTCCATGTTTCTATGCTTAAGAAGTGTATAGGTTATGTGGTTCAAATTATTCCTCTAGAAGGTTTAGGGGTAAAGGATGACCTTTCTTATGAAGAGGTCCCGGTTTAGATTTTTGATCGCCAAATTAAGAAATTGAGGAATAAGGAGGTTTCCTCCGTAAAAGTTCTATGAAGGAACCACCTTGTTGAGGGAGCAACATGGGAGGTCGAGGCCGACATGAAGTCCCGCTATCCTCATCTTTTACCCTTACTCCTAGCCAATATTGAGGTTAGTAGTTCGTTTATGAATATTATGAATAATGTTGACCTTATCATGTTTTTCAAAATATGTGCATATTATAGTAGAAATTCATGCTTATGTTGAATTCTTTCTTTCCATGAAATATATTTCTTATGGTTGACTTTCACTTTATATGTGTGGTGTTCTATAAGTATTCATTTAAATTATGGTGAGCATTTTTTATATTGTTTTGATAAGAAATCAGCATATCAACTCTTGATGTTCATAGTGATTCTCATAATTAAATGGAGATGGTAGTTCCTCCTTATATGATATAAAAAAGTTGAGTTTATGTATATGATATGTTGTGGACTAAGTTCTTATGTATTATTGCTATGATTATATGTTGAAAGGAGTGAATGATTCCTCCAATGAACTGTGACTCATTATATTATTGTGTTGTTGGTTGGGCTACTAGTCTTGAGTCTCTTCCTCTTATAAGGGTGTAGAGTGTGATTCGGGGACGAATGTTCCTAAGGGGTGGGGGAGTATTGACACACTTCGGAAATTCTATGACCTAGACTAGAGATTCACAATATGACTAATGATGATATTAATACTAAGTAATCTTACTAAAACTTTTCTAAAAGTGTGAGAACCAAAATACTAAGCAACGACCATGACGTCCGAAAACTAGAGAAATAGAACTAGTGAACATCATTAACTATTGGGAAGGATTGGGAGTGTCGTATCATGTCTAAAATATGTAAAAAGTCTTGAAATAGGTAAAATATTGTATTTAGGGTTAGAAATTCCAGCTACAACCCCTAAGGATTGCCCGAAGGGTACACGAAGGGACCCCACTTTGGACCATGCATGCTGCCAGAGGCATCAGCTTTTGTGCTTAGAGGGAGCAATTTTGCGTCGCGGACTTGGCACAACAAAAGCCAAAAGTTTTGTCTGCGACATGGACACATCGCAGACTCTTCTTTTTCAAAAATTATTTTTGGAAATCTTGCGGGAACAGCTTCGCGACGCGGACTTGTTTCCCTTTGAAATTTGAATTTGAGTTTGACTTCATTAAATGATCAAATTAAGTGAGGAGTCTTTTGGTTATATTAGGGGAGGGTTATATATTGATTTTCCATCATTTTTCCCTCACAATCACTAACTCGAATAAAAACCCCAAAACAAATCCCAAAAGCTCTCCCTTCTCTCTCTACATTCTCTCTCTACTCACCCCCCATTGAAGAAGCTTTGAAGCTTTGAGAAGAAGACCAAATACCGCATGTTTCTACTCAATTTCGTGCAGTTTCATCTTTAAGGTATTTTTTCTTTCACTCTTAGGGATTCTTTTCCTGAAGAGGTCCCTCCAAAAGATAATTTCTAAATCCCTAAAATCTAGGTTTTTGTTCTACACATGGGTCTTCTTTGAAAAACAAAATTTTGAACCAATTGTGGTTAATTATAATGAATTAATGTTGTTTAAGTACATATCGATGGTTAATTGATGATTTTCTTTAAGTTTCCCTAGACCCATGTCCTTCCCCCAATTTCATGAAAACCTTGAATTGATATGGTGAATTGTGAAGATCACGAACATGTAGATTGACTACATTGCTGTTAATTATGTAAATGCTTCTAAAATTTACCTTGTTTATGTAGTTGGTTATGTATTCTTGGTAATGGAAGTATGAAGGTTCTTTGAAGGGAAATGAGGTCTGTTGATTGGTTCTTCTTGGATTCAATTATGAATTATGAGTTACTTAGATAATAATGCTTCTAGTCCTAGTGTGTAGTTGTGAACTTTATGTTAAGTATTCCTCATCCTTAACCCTAGACTATTGAATTTGTTATGAATTATGCAAGTATGTTATGGTATGATTATTATATGATTTAAAGTAGTTTCTCGTGATTATAATAAAGTATTAAGAGAAAGGTTTACTCAGTTATGAGGTGGTGTCTAAAGTAAAAGGATTGTTCTCACTTGTGATGACCTATGAGCTATATATGATAAGATGTTTACATAGGGGTATAGTAGAGACTAATGTGAACTGGTATGATGAAATAATATGATTACTAATATGTATAATGGCTTAGCACCGAAACGGCGTGTAAATAAGATGGAGGTCTCACGTTAGTAAGTCCAACCTCCCACATGGGTTTCCTCACGTTAGTAAGTCCGGATTCCCTAACTATGTATTATCTCATGAGATGAAACCTTCAAGTTAGTAAGACATGGTTTCTAGAAACAATCTCTTTAACCCTTAACTATGTGCACACATAGGACTCTAGCTTAGTGGATCCACCTAAATAGCTACGTATGAATGCTTATACCTTAGGCAAGTGTTAGCCCTATCTTTTCGGTGAGGGAGTAGAACACCAGATTCCATGTAGCTACTGTCAAGACCGGAGTCTAGACCCCAGACGAGACCGGCGTCGTTGACCTCTCAGAGGTCACAGACAAGCCTACTTACGTCATTCTTACGTCATCTAGGTTAATTTTAGCGGAAAATTTGAAATTTTTTGTTTCTTAACTTACTTATTAAGCATTCTCATTAATACATAAGTGTTCACCATCAACCATCTAATATTAAGATCAGCAAATGAAAGAAATAGCATAATATAGTAATAAAGATGTATTGCCAAAATGGCACCAATACAATGTCTGAATAAAACAGGAAAGAAACGCTAGTGGAACATGCTCCACTAGCTCAACTCTAAAACTAAGTTAGAATATAAATGGCAGCATCCTCGAAAGCATGAGGGCATGCCAAGTCCGGATGAATGCTCGACGTCCGGTTAGCTTCAGCGTCAACCTGTAGCTCTAGCGTCCACCTGTGCCTGCACCTAAAATTGTAGAGTTGTATAGGGTTAGTACACACTTGTAATAAGTATGGGTATATGCAAGCACACACCAAGGACATGCATGAGAAAGGATAGCTCTTTCCTAACAACATGATTATAGAAAGTCAAGTCAGTGGACTTGCCAAATTGAGATTAGGAAAGTTAGTGAACCTTCCAAATTTGGATCAGGAAAGTCAGTGAGCTTTCCAAATTTGGATTAGGAAAGTCATGCCATGAGAGTAACATGCATCAACATAATTATCATATTGCACACAACACATAACATCTTACACATAGCACATATCATATAGCATACAACACATAACATCTTTTATAACATTCATTGATATGCCATGACACCTTGAACTCATGGACTTGACATTAAGACTTTCCAAAATGAGGGCTCAACATATGGGACCTTAACTAGGGAGTCTTCATTAGCAAACACAGAATCTGCTTCATTCATTCATACGTACTTCATTTTATTTCGTTCATACGCTAGTGTAAACACCATCTATACCTAGGGTTTAGTTTAAGACTTTCATCGGGTTTGCTGTGCAATGATCAAGAATAACCTAGTCTCATTACCTGAGTCTATCGCACCTCTTGATTATCCTATCCTAACACCTTTGGTATCATTCATTTCATTATGTGCTTCATTTAAGGCTGGCCTCATTAAATTGGGAACTTTAACTGTAACCGACATAGATCATGTGAGCATCATGAAATCCAGTGTCTCCCCGACACCTAAAAGAGGTGGAATCACTGGCCAAAGTAACCCAAAACATGCTAGCGTACATGTGAATTTAACCCCGCCAGATCCCTATATTGGCAGTATAGGTTCGAAGACCAGGAGATATAAGGAGACCCATACCCGGCAAGCCGGACTGTCTCATCTCATGAGAGTTAAGTGAACCTCCGTCCTTCCTTAAAGAAGGCATCACCACTCATAGCTAGTCTATCGGTGCTCAGTATAAAGTTCCATTACATTCAACTCATACGTCACGGAAGTTGGCTTCTAGTATGAGGACATCATAGCTCATTAAATGATTTCTCATCTCATCATTAGTATTAAGTGTGTTAATCTCAATACTTTCATTAGAGTATTTATAAAGACTGGTCTCTTCATTATCTTACACTCTCATAGGTGAGTACGTTTTTGTAACATTTACTTAGGCTCATTTGAGATTGTTCTCATCTTTTACATTAGCCTCATATCATGTTGTCACCACATTCATTAACATTAGCACATTTGCTCTTCATAATTACTCACCCCTTTTTACGTGAATGTTCATTTCATCATATGCCAATATACTTGGCCATTTGTGTATTTCATACCCTTACTTAACACTTCTAGGATCTCATCATTTCATTGTTCATTTCATCATTTCATTATATACATCTTATGTTCACTTACTTTTAAACGTATGTTAGACCTATGGGGCTATACATACAAGCCATGAGGCTTCATTCATAGTTCGTTAAGTGATTCATACATTCCTAAGATTATGTAGTACAAGACTTATGTATCTTGTATATATGCCAAGATCTTGATTTCGATCTAAATAGGTGGCATTATTCTTGAATATTTAATTCACGTATGACTTATGTATCAATACGGAAGTTTGGGCAAGGAAACCCAAGTTTGAATGACTTGGACAACATTTACATTTTTCATTGATTTTATTTTTAATCTTCATGTCATTGGGACTCTAGATCGAACCCAGCATTAACATTCTATCTTTAGGTTTTCTCGTTGGTTTTCCTCTTAATCTGGCCGAAGGGTTGTGGGTTCGAACCCCCACAACCCCTTTTAATTTTTCATTAAAACGTTATTGTTCCATTTTGCCTAGACCAAGAGGTTGTGGGATCAAACCCCCATAGCCTCTTTTATTTTATTCTTTATTTTTTGCTGGGCATTGGGAGGTGGTGGGTTCGAACCCCCATAGCCTCCTTATTTAACTTTTAAATTCGCTAAGGCTGTGAGGTTGTGGGTTCGAACCCTCAAAGTCTTCTATTTTTATTTTTAATTAAAACTCCCTAAGCTAGGCGTTCGGCAGTGAGGTTGTGGGATCGAGCCCCCACAGCCTCAGTTTGTTTTATTAATTAATTTCACATTTCTCCCTTCTATCCCTGAGGTCGTGGGTTCGATTCCCATGCCTCATATTTTCTTTTTCTTTGATTTCTCTTTTCTCATTCGCAGCGTGGAGGTCGCGCCTCCCATTTATTTGTTTAATTTATTGTTCTCTTCTTTCTCATCTAGTAACCCGATTTTGATTCCCCCCAGCCCCTGCTTCTTTTATTTTTTTTGTGAATTACGACTGCCACTCGGGTGAGGTCACAGTTTCGAATACTGGTGGCCTCACCCCTTTAACATTTACGAAATTTCTAGATTTTAATTCATCAACTTTTAGTCTAAACCAAGTTTGTATATTACTGGAAAATTTAGTCATTTTTCAACTCATATTCATCACACTTTCACTTGATTCATAGGGTGTATTCATATACCATTTTAACACATTCTTTAGGCACATCTTTCATAGGTTTGTTTGCCTAAAAGAGTGTTATTCAATCAGCCACATTTCATTACAATGAACATCACTTTATGTACAACTTTTGCACATAAAATACAAAGATTAAACATGCCATTTCACACCTCCAACAGTGACTAAGTTCACTGCCACACGTTGCACACACACATCACTTTTTCACATGATTTCGAACAACATATTCAATATTCACAAAATTTCAAACATGCATACTTAACTATAAACATCACGAAAACATATTTCGTCCCTACTTTGTACCAGCAAACATACCCAACCTATGATTCAATGGGAGCTAGTGACAGGGACATGCAACGGGGAACAACCCTAGTTTTCGAAATGAATATCTTGAATCTTAAGGGGTCTCTTGGGAAAGGGACCAAGAGAGAAGAAACCCATACCTTAATTGATGTTCAAACGTTGAACTTTCTTCCCAAAACCCTATCCAAAATCAGTCCAAGCCTCCTCAACGTCCACACCACTCGACGAAAAACTTCTCTTTGCCTTAACGTTTTTGGTTACTTTGTTTTTCTTAGACTTTTCGTGTTTTTCTTCAAGTGTGAAGAACTTCTATCTTTGTTTTGTTCTTGAAGTTGTTTTTGGCAGAGAGAAATAGTGAAGTTTGAACGTGAGGATGTGATTGACGTGAGAGAGTAAAACGTGTGAAGTTGTTTAGGCTTAGATGATGACTTAGTCAATTTCGGACTCTCCTTAATACTTAAAATCTGATTTAATTAATTATACATGAAAGGACCATTTTGCCCTTACAAAAATCAGATTTTAAATAATAAATAAATCACCAATTTGTTGCTTCTATTGGGGCTCGAACTCAGGTGGAGTGACCTTTGCAAAATGGATCATTTCGGGTCGACCCTACCCTATCCGGCTCTTTTATTAAATTAATTAATTTCTTAGGGTAATTATAATATTACCCTTGGCCTGGAAAAGACCATTTTTCCCCTGGACCCTCAAAACTTAAGATTTTCTCTTTTTAAGTCCGGTAAAGACTCCTTTGCTTAAATCTTCGTTTTCGAGAGCCCTACATGGTTGGTTCCAAACTTTCCAAGCTCAACTAACTCCCCAAGTTAGTTAGCTTAGCCGTAGTAAGGGTTCTTAGGTCTGGTTCTACGCTTATCAATACATGTAAACCGTGGTCTAATCGCAAGCATTCTTGACACATTAAACATTTCTTTTCTTATTCATTTTTAGGGTTGTTACAGTATGCCCCCCCCCCCCTTTAGGAACATTCATCCCGGAATGACACTACCACTATATATCGTAATGGAAGTCATATCATAATGTAATCACTATGCACCGTCAAGCAATAGCAACAAAATATGGAGAGATAAGGAAACATAGACTTAAGAGTAGGAAGTCTAACCTCAAGAACTGAAAAGATGAGGGTAGCGGGATCTCAGGTCGGCCTCAGCCTCCCACGTAGCACCCTCAACAAGATGATTTCTCCACAATACCTTCACTATGCCAATCTCCTTGTTCCTCAGCCGCTTGACCTGTCTGTCTAAGATCTCAACAGGTACCTCCTCATAAGACAAGTCTTCATCAACCCCCAAACCTTCAAAAGGTAGAATCGATGCTGGATCACCTAGGCACTTCTTCAACATAGAGACATGAAAGACTGGATGAACAGAAGCTAGCTCCGCAGGCAATGCTAACTCATAGGCCACCATACCCACACGATGTAGGACCTCATATGGCCCAACATACCTCGGACTCAGCTTCCCTTTTCTACCAAATCTCATCACCCCTTTGATAGGTGATATCTTCAAGTAAACCTGGTCACCAACATCAATTTCTACGGGCCGCTTTCTATTGTCTGCATATGACTTCTGTCGGCTGTAAGCAGTAGCCAACCTGTCCCTAATCACTTTGACCTTCTCTAAGGCCTCATGGATGATCTCTGGACCAAAAATAGATGACTCTCTAACCTCGAACCACCCAGCTGGAGATCTACACCTGCTACCATACAGTACCTCAAACGGTGCCATCCCAATGCTGGAGTGATAGCTATTACTATACGAGAACTCTATCAAAGGCAGATGGTCATCCCTGCTACCTCTGAAGTCAATCACACACGCTCTCAACATGTCCTCCAATGTCTGAATGGTGCGCGCTGCCTGCCCATCAGTCTGAGAATGAAAGGCAGTACTAAGCTTTACGTGCGTGCCCATGCTTTTCTGGAAGGATCTCCAGAAATGTGAAGTAAACTGGACTCCTCTATCTGAATTGATAGACAAAGGAATCCCATGCCATCTCACAATCTCATCAATGTAGAGTCTCGCATAATCCTTGGCTCTGTAAGTAGACTTCGTAGGGATAAAGTGGGCAGACTTAGTCAATCTGTCCACAATAACCCATATGGAGTCATGCTGCCTCCTAGTCCTCAGAATACCAACCACGAAGTCCATATTAATGGCCTCCCACTTCCAAGTTGGAACCTCAATAATCTGAGTCAGACCGCCAGGATTAAGATGCTCTCCCTTAACCTGCTGACAGTTAGGACACTTGGCCACATATTCTGCAATGTCCTTCTTTATGCCATCCCACCAATAAATCTGCTTAAGATCATGATACATCTTGGTGGAACCTGGATGTATGGAATATCTGGAACCAAGGGCCTCTATAACAATTCTGGTCCACAAATCATCCACATCTGATACACACAGCTTGTCTTGATATCTAAGTATGCCATCACCTCCCAAAGTGAAAGACTCATTCATCTTCATCAACAATGAGTCCTTCAGCTCCATCAACACAGGATCTAGATGGTGACCCTGCTTGACTTCAACTACCAAGGATGATTCAGAACTAGGATGAACTGAAACACCCCCACTAGTAGAGTTAACCAATCGCACACCAAGTCTGGCCAGTCTATGTACATCTTTCACTAACTCTTCTCATCCTCAACGTGGGCTGTACTTCCCATGCTCATCCTACTAAAAGCATCAGCTACAATATTAGCCTTACCTGGAAGGTAGTGAACATTCATGTCATAATCCTTCAACAGCTCCAACCATATCCTATGACGAAAGAGTCAAGGTATTCACGGAAGACTCGGTTCATGAGGTCCATAAATGCAGCAGGTGCATTCGTAAGACCAAATGACATGACTAAGAACTCATAATGACCATAATAGGTACGAAAGGGTGTCTTTGGTATATCTCCATCCCTAACCCTAAGCTGATGATACCCTGAATGAAGATCAATCTTAGAGAAGAAACTATACCCTTGGAGCTGATCGAACAACTCATCTATTCTGGGAAGTGGATACTTATTCTTTATAGTGACTTTGTTGAGCTGCCAATAATCGATACACATTCTATAGGTTCCATCCTTCTTTTTCACAAACAACACTGGAGCGACCCAAGGGGATATGCTCGGCTGAATGGAACCCTTGTCAGTGAGATCTTTTAACTGCAGCTTCAACTCTTTGAGTTCCGCTGGAGCCATTCTATAAGGAGGAATTGAAATTGGTTTAGTATCGGGTTCTAAGTCGATACAAAAATCAATCTCTAGAGGGGGAGGGACTCCAAGAAAATCATCAGGAAATACATTTAGGAACTCATTCACTACAGGAACTGAGTCTCTGGAAGGAATATCATGATCTAAATCATTAACACTCACAAGATGACACAACAACCCCTTGGACACCATTTTATTGGCCTTAAGGTTAGAAATTAAGAGGTTAGGTCGACTCGAGTTGTACCCCTCCCAGACTAGATCCTCTTCATTAGGGAAACGAAATCTCACCACTCTACTACGACAGTCCAAGCAAGCATAACAATTGTGAAGCCAGTCCATGGCAAGAATAACATCAAAATCATGCATGGGTAACTCAACCAAGTCTGCACACGTAGCCTTACCACTTATAACTATTGGGCAATCCTTGTATACTCTATCAGTTCTTACATTTTCTCCTAAAGGTGTACTAACCACTATAGGATCATGCATAACTTCAGGCAATATCTCAAAAGTGAGATCAAGCAAAGGAGTTACAAAGGAAAGCGTAGACCCTGGAACAAGTAAAGCATAAACAGAAGTTGAGAATACTTGCAGCATACCTGTGACCATATCAGCGGACTTCTCCTGCTCCTCCCTGCCCTTCAAGGCATAGAACATGTTCCTCTTAGGAGGCTCGGCTGCAGCTGCACCCTGTGGATTAGGTCCAGGCTGAGCATTACCTCCAGCCTGACCTCTGTTCTGTGGGCAGTCTCTAACCATGTGCCCACTCTTACCGCAACCGAAGCATGCATTAGTGCCCTGTCTATACTATCCATTGTGAGCTCGGCCACACTTAGCACAGTTCTTTTTAGGACGCTGCATCTCACCTCCATTGCCCTTCTTGGGTTCAGGTATGCCGCCTCTAGGTGTTGTACTCTTCTGAGAGTTGGAGTTCCCAGAACTCTGTTGCCCCTTCTTGAACCTGGGCTGCTCACGGACGCCAAAATTGTTTTTGCGGCCTCCATGGCTGTGACCTGCCTGATCTTGAGGCTTAGGCTTCCTAGCATCATGAATACCCCTTTTTTTGCGGCTGTCATCTACCTGCTGGACATGCACCATCAACCTGGAGAGGTCCATATTATCATGGAGCATCGCAGACCGACACTCCTTCTCCAGATCTCCATTGATTCCTGTGAGGAACCTGCTCATCTCATCCCTGTTGTTAGACACAAGGGAAGTAGCACCTGGATAGTTTAACAAACTTCAGGGAATACTCCCAGTCATGGATCCCTGCTTAAGGTTGATGAACTCTTCAACCTTGGCTTCCCTCATGTCTTTGGGAAAGAATCTCTCGAGAAAGTTTGTCTTAAAAAGCTCCCAAGTGACTGGAACTCCGCCCAAAACTTGGCTATCCGGCCACATCTTGCACCAAGTATGTGCAACATCCTTGAGCTGATAGGAAGCCAGCTCAGCCTTCTCAGTATCTGTGGCCCCCATAGCCACAAGAATTTTATGCACCTCGTCCACAAACTCCTGGCGGTCCTTTGAAGTTCTAGACTCTGTGAAAATAGGAGGATTCATCTTCGTGAAGTCTCTTAGCCTGTCAGCCATGCTACAAACCGGTGGATTCTCCCTCTAAACATCCTACCGATTGACCTGGGCAGTTATAGCCTGGGCCTGCATAGTAATGGCCTGTTCCATCTGGGCCAGAGATGTCCTCACCTCAGCATCAGTTAACCCAGCTGGGTTAACTGGTATAGCCACTCCTTCAGCTGGAGCTTGGGGTGGCACCTGATTGTTCCTAGCAGCTGCTCCTCCTCTCCTCTGACCAACGGTTCTCCTGGTATTCATTCTCTGAAAACAATAGGAATTGATGTTAGACACGCTCATAACACCAAGAAATTAGACATTAGTAAAAGCACGATAAGAGCAGAAGAAGGGAAAATTTTCCTATGCATCATGCAGTCTCTAATCCAGGATAGTGGTGCACTTAACTACCATGACTTAGAAACTACTCAATGTGGTTGTTGTGAACTCATTATTGTCAGAATTTAACCTAGTGCTCTGATACAAACTTTGTCACGACCGGAGTCTAGACCCCAGACGAGACCGGCGTCGTTGACCTCTCAGAGGTCGCAGACAAGCCTACTTACGTCATCTAGGTTAATTTTAGCGGAAAATTTGAAATTTTTTGTTTCTTAACTTACTTATTAAACATTCTCATCAATACATAAGTGTTCACCATCAACCATCTAATATTAAGATCATTAAATGAAAGAAATAGCATAATATAGTAATAAAGATATACTTGCCAAAATGGCACAAATACAATGTCTGAATAAAATAGGAAATAAACGCTAGTGGAACATGCTCCACTAGCTCAACTCTAAAACTAAGCTAGAATATAAATGGCAGCATCCTCGAAAGCATGAGGGCATACCAAGGCCAGATGAATGCTCGACGTCCGGATAGCTTCAGCGTCAACCTGTAGCTCTAGCGTCCACCTGTGCCTGCACCTAAAATTGTACAGTTGTATAGGGTTAGTACACACTTGTACTAAGTATGGTATATGCAAGCACACACCAAGGACATGCATGAGAAATGATAGCTCTTTCCTAACAACATGATTATAGAAAGTCAAGTCAATAGACTTGCCAAATTGAGATTAGGAAAGTTAGTGAACCTTCCAAATTTGGATTAGGAAAGTCATGCCATGAGAGTAACATGCATCATCATAATTATCATATTGCACACAACACATAACATCTTACACATAGCACATATCATATAGCATACAACACATAACATCTTTTATAACATTCATTCATATGCCATGACACCTTGGACTCATGGACTTGACATTAAGACTTTCCAAAATGAGGGCTCAACATATGGGACCTCAACTATGGAGTGTTCATTAGCAAACACAGAGTCTGCTTCATTCATTCTTACGTACTTCATTTCATTTCGTTCATAGGCCAGTGTAAACACCAGCTATACCTAGGGTGTAGTTTAACACTTTCATCGGGTTTGCTGTGCAATGATCAAGAATAACCTAATGTCATTACCTGAGTATAGCTCACCTTTTGATTATCATATCCTAACACCTTTGGTATCATTCAATTCATTATGTGCTTCATTTGAGGCTTGCCTCATTAAGTCATTGGGAACTTTAACTTTAACCGACATAGATCATGTGAGCATCATGAAATCCAGTGTCTCCCCAACACCAAAAAGAGGTGTAATCAACAGCCAAAGTGACCCAAAACATGCTAGCGTACATGGGAATTTAACCCCGCCAGATCCCTATATTGGCAGTATAGGTTCGAAGACCAGGAGATATAAGGAGACCCATACCCGGAAAGCCGGACAATCTCATCTCATGAGAGTTACGTGAACCTCCGCCCTTCCCTAAAGATAGCATCACCGCTCATAGCTAGTCTATCAATGCTCAGTATAAAGTTCCATTACATTCAACTCATACGTCATGGAAGCTGGCTTCTAGTATAAGGACATCATAGCTCATTAAATGATTTCTCATCTCATCATTAGTATTAAGTGTGTTAATCTCAATTCTTTCATTTGAGTGTTTAAAGAGACTGGTCTCTTCATTATCTTACACTCTCATATGTGAGTACGTTTTGGTAACATTTACTTAGGCTCATTTGAGATTGTTCTCATTTTTTACATTAGCCTCATATCATGTTGTCACCACATTCATTAACATTAGCACATTTGCTCTTCATAATTACTCACCCCTTTTTACATGAATGTTCATTTCATCATATGCCAATATACTTGGCCAATTGTGTATTTCATACCCTTACTTATCCCTTCTAGGATTTGATCATTTCATTGTTCATTTCATCATTTCATTGTTCATTTCATCATTTCATTACATACATCTTAGGTTCACTTACTTTTAAACGTATGTTTGACTTATGGGGCTATACATACAAGCCATGAGGCTTCATTCATAGTTCGTTAAGTGATTCATACATTCCTAAGATTATGTAGTACAAGACATATGTATCTTGTATATAAGACAATATCTTGATTTCGATCTAAATAGGTGTTATTATTCTTGAATATTTAATTCACGTATGACTTATGTATCAATACGGAAGTTTGGGCAAGGAAACACAAGTTTGAATCACTTGGACAACATTTACATTTTTCATTGATTTTATTTTTAATCTTCATGTCATTGGAACTCTAGATCGAACCCCAGCATTAACATTCTATCTTTAGTTTTCTCCTTGGTTTTCCTCTTAATCTGGCCGAAGGGTTGTGGGTTCGAACCCCCACAACCCCTTTTTATTTTTCATTAAAACTTTATTGTTCCATTTCGCCTAGACCAAGAGCTTGTGGGATCAAACCCCCATAGCCCCTTTTATTTTATTCATTATTTTTCACTCGGCATTGGGAGGTGGTGGGTTCGAACCCCCACATCCTCCTGATTTAAGTTTTAAATTCACTAAGGCTGTGAGGTTGTGGGTTCGAACCCCCACAACCTCCTATTTTTATTTTTAATTAAAACTCCCTAAGCTAGGCGTTTGGCAGTGAGGTTAAGGGATCGAGCCCCCACAACCTCACTTTGTTTTATTAATTAATTTCACATTTCTCCCTTCTATCCCTGAGGTCGTGGGTTCGATTCCCATGCCTCATATTTTCTTTTTCTTTGATTTCTCTTTTCTCATTCGCAGCGTGGAGGTCGCGGGATCGATTCCCAAGCCTCCCATTTATTTGTTTAATTTATTGTTCTCTTCTTTCTCATCCAGTAACCCGATTTTGATTCCCCCCAGCCCCCGTTTCTTTTTTTTTTTTTGCGAATTACGACTGCCACTCGGGTGAGGTCACGGTTTCGAATCCTGGTGGCCTCACCCCTTTAACATTTACTAAATTTCCAAATTTTTATTCATCAACTTTTAGTCTAAACCAAGTTTGTATATTACTGGAAAATTTAGTCATTTTTCAACTCCTATTCATCACACTTTCACTTGATTCATAGGGTATTCATATACCATTTTAACACATTCTTTAGGCACATCTTTCATAGGTTTGTTTGGATAAAAGAGTGTTATTCAATCAGCCACATTTCATTATAATGAACATCACGTTATGTACAACTTTGGCACATAAAATACAAAGATTAAACATGTCATTTCACACCTCCAACAGTGACTAAGTTCACTGCCACACGTTGCACACACACATCACTTTTTCACATAATTTCGAACAACATATTCAATATTCACAAAATTTCAAACATGTATATTTAAATATAAACATCACGAAAACACATTTCGTCCCTACTTTGTACCAGCAAACATACCCAACCTATGATTCAATGGGAGCTAGTGACAGGGACATGCAACGGGAAACAACCCTAGTTTTCAAAATGAATATCTTGAATCTGAAGGGGTCTCTTGGGAAAGGGACCAAGAGAGAAGAAACCCATACCTTAATTGATGTTCAAACGTTGAACTTGCTTCCCAAAACCCTCTCCAAAATCAGTCCAAGCCTCCTCAACATCAACACCACTCGACGAACAACTTCTCTTTGCCTTAACGTTTTTGGTTACTTTGTTTTTCTTAGACTTTTCGTGTTTTTCTTCAAGTGTGAAGAACTTCTATCTTTGTTTTGTTCTTGAAGTTGTTTTTGGCAGAGAGAAATAGTGAAGTTTGAACGTGAGGATGTGATTGACGTGAGAGAGTGAAACGTGTGAAGTTGTTTAGGCTTAGATGATGACTTAGTCAATTTCGGACTCTCCTTAATACTTAAAATCTGATTTAATTAATTATACATGAAAGGACCATTTTGCCCTTACAAAAATCAAATTTTAAATAATAAATAAATCACCTATTTGTTGCTTCTATTGGGGCTCGAACTCGGGTGGAGTGACCTTTGCAAAATGGATCATTTCGGGTCGACCCTACCCTATCCGGCTCTTTTATTAAATTAATTAATTAATTAATTAATTAATTTCTTAGGGTAATTACGATATTAACCTTGGCCTGGAAAAGACCATTTTTCCCCTGGACCCTCAAATCTTAAGATTTCCTCTTTTTAAGTCCGGTAAAGACTCCTTTGATTAAATCTTCGTTTTCGAGAGCCCTACATGGTTGGTTCCAACCTTTCCAAGCTCAACTAACTCCCCAAGTTAGTTGGCTTGGCCGTAGTAAGGGTTCTTAGGTCTGGTTCTACGCTTATCAATCCATGTAAACCGTGGTCTAATCGCAAGCATTCTTGACACATTAAACATTTCTTATCTTATTCATTTTTAGGGTTGTTACATTATGCCCCCCCCCTTTAGAAACATTCGTCCCGGAATGACACTACCACTACATATCGTAATGGAAGTCAGATCATAACGTAATCACTATGCACCGTCAAGCAATAGCAATAAAATATTGAGAGATAAGGAAACATAGACTTAAGAGTAGGAAGTCTAACCTCAAGAACTAAAAAGATGAGGGTAGCGGGATCTCAGGTCGGCCTCAGCCTCCCACGTAGCACCCTCAATAAGATGATTTCTCCACAATACCTTCACTGTGGCAATCTCCTTGTTCCTTAGCCGCTTGTCCTGTCTGTCTAAGATCTCAACAGGTACCTCCTCATAAGACAAGTCTTCATCAACCCCCAAACCTTCAACAGGTAGAATCGATGCTGGATCACCTAGGCACTTCTTCAACAAAGAGACATGAAAGACTGGATGAACAGAAGCTAGCTCCGCAGGCAATGCTAACTCATAGGCCACCACACCCACACGCTGTAGGACCTCATATGGCCCAACATACCTCGGACTCAACTTCCCTTTTCTACAAAATCTCATCACCCCTTTCATAGGTGATATCTTCAAATAAACATGGTCACCAACATCAATTTCTAAGGGCCGCTTTCTGTTGTCTGCATATGACTTCTGTCGGCTGTAAGCAGTAGCCAACCTGTCCCTAATCACTCTGACCTTCTCTAAGGCCTCATGGATGATCTATGGACCAAAAATTGATGACTCTCTAACCTCGAACCACCCAACTGGAGATCTACACCTGCTACCATACAGTGCCTCAAACGGTGCCATCCCAATGCTGGAGTGATAGCTATTACTATACGAGAACTCTATAAAATGCAGATGGTCATCCCAGCTACCTCTGAAGTCAATCACACACGCTCTCAACATGTCCTCCAATGTCTGAATGGTGCGCTCTGCCTGCCCATCAGTCTGAGGATGAAAGGCAGTACTAAGCTTTACCTGCGTGCCCAAGCTTTTCTGGAAGGATCTCAAGAAATGTGAAGTAAATTGGGCTCCTTTATCTGAAATGATAGACAAAGGAATCCCATGCCATCTCACAATCTCATCAATGTAGAGTCTCACATAATCTTTGGCTCTGTAAGTAGACTTGGTAGGGATAAAGAGGGCAGACTTAGTCAATCTGTCCACAATAACCCATATGGAGTCATGCTGCCTCCTAGTCCTCAGAATACCAACCACGAAGTCCATATTAATGGCCTCCCACTTCCAAGTTGGAACCTCAATAATCTGAGTCAGACCGCCAGGGTTAAGATGCTCTCCCTTAACCTGCTGACAATTAGGACACTTGGCCACATATTCTGCAATGTCCTTCTTTATGCCATCCCACCAATAAATCTGCTTAAGATCATGATACATCTTGGTGGAACCTGGATGTATGGAATATCTGGAACCAAGGGCCTCTGTAACAATTCTGGTCCGCAAATTATCCACATCTGATACACACAGCTTGTCTTGATATCTAAGTATGCCATCACCTCCCAAAGCGAAAGACTCATTCATCTTCATCAACAATGAGTCCTTCAGCTCCATCAACACAGGATCTAGATGGTGACCCTGCTTGACTTCAACTACCAAGGGTGATTTAGAATTAGGATGAACTGAAACACCCCCACTAGTAGAGTCAACCAATCGCATACCCAGTCTGGCCAGTCTATGTACATATTTCACCAACTCTTCTCATCCTCAACGTGGGCTGTACTTCCCATGCTCATCCTGTTCAAAGCATCAGCTACAACATTAGCCTTACCTGGATGGTAGTGAACATTCATGTCATAATCCTTCAACAGCTCCAACCATCTCCTATGACGAAAGAGTCAAGGTATTCACAGAAGACTCGGTTCATGAGGTCCATAAATGCAGCAGGTGCATTCGTAAGACAAAATGACATGACTAAGAACTCATAATGACCATAACAGGTACGAAAGGGTGTCTTTGGTATATCTCCATCCCTAACCCTAAGCTGATGATACCCTGAACGAAGATCAATCTTAGAGAAGAAACTAGACCCTTGGAGCTGATCGAACAAATCATCTATTCTGGGAAGTGGATACTTATTCTTTATAGTGACTTTGTTGAGCTGCCGATAATCGATACACATTCTATAGGTTCCATCCTTCTTTTTCACAAACAACACTGGAGCGCCCCAAGGGGATATGCTCGGCTGAATGGAACCCTTGTCAGTGAGATCTTTTAACTGCAGCTTCAACTCTTTGAGTTCCGCTGGAGCCATTCTGTAAGGAGGAATTGAAATTGGTTTAGTATCAGGTTCTAAGTCGATACCAAAATCAATCTCTCGAGGGGGAGGGACTCCAAGAAAATCATCAGAAAATACATTTAGGAACTCATTCACTACAGGAACTAAGTCTCTGGAAGGAATGTCATGATCTAAATCATTAACACTCACAAGATGACACAACAACCCCTTGGACACCATTTTATTGGCCTTAAGGTTAGAAATTAAGAGGTTAGGACGACTCGAGTTGTACCCCTCCCAGACTAGATCCTCTTCATCAGGGAAACAAAATCTCACCACTCTACTTTGACAGTCCAAGCAAGCATAACAATTGTGAAGCCAGTCCATGCCAAGAATAACATCAAAATCATGCATGGGTAACTCAACCAAGTCTGCACACATAGCCTTACCACTTATAACTATTGGGCAATCCTTGTACACTCTATCAGTTCTTACATTTTCTCCTAAAGGTGTACTAACCACTATAGGATTATGCATAACTTCAGGCAATATCTCAAAAGTGAGAGCAAGCAAAGGAGTTACAAAGGAAAGCGTAGACCCTGAACAAGTAAAGCATAAACAGAAGTTGAGAATACTTGCAGCATACCTGTGACCATATCAGCGGACTTCTCCTGCTCCTCCCTGACCTTCAAGGCATAGAACATGTTCCTCTTAGGAGGCTCGGCTGCTGCTGCACCCTGTGGATTAGGCCCAGGCTGAGCATTACCTCCAGCCTGACCTCTGTTCTGTGGGCAGTCTCTAACCATGTGCCCACTCTTACCGCAACCAAAGCAAGCATTAGTGCCCTATCTGCACTATCCGTTGTGAGCTCGGCCACACTTAGCACAGTTCTTTTTAGGATGCTGCATCTCACCTCCATTGCCCTTCTTGGGCTCAGGTATGCCACCTCTAGGTGTTGTACTCCTCTGAGAGTTGGAGTTCCCAGAACTCTGTTGCCCCTTCTTGAACCTGGGCTGCTCACGGACGCCAAAATTGTTTTTGCGGCCTCCATGGCTGTGACCTACCTGATCTTGAGGCTTAGGCCTCCTAGCATCACGAATACACCCTTTTTTTGCGGCTGTCCTCTACCTGCTGGACATGCACCATCAACCTGGAGAGGTCCATATTATCAGGGAGCATCACAGACCGACACTCCTTCTCCAGATCTCCATTGATTCCTGTGAGGAACCTGCTCATCTCATCCCTGCTGTTAGACACAAGGGAAGTAGCACCTGGATAGTTTAACAAACTTCAGGGAATACTCCCAGTCATGGATCCCTGCTTAAGGTTGATGAACTCTTCAACCTTGGCTTCCCTCATGTCTCTGGGAAAGAATCTCTCGAGAAAGGTTGTCTTAAAAAGCTCCCAAGTGACTGGAACTCCGCCCAAAACATGGCTATCCGGCCACATCTTGCACCAAGTATGTGCAACATCCTTGAGCTGATAGGAAGCCAGCTCAGCCTTCTCAGTATCTGTGGCCCCCATAGCCACAAGAATTTTATGCACCTCGTCCACAAACTCCTGGCGGTCCTTTGAAGTTCTAGACTCTGTGAAAATAGGAGGATTCATCTTCGTGAAGTCTCTTAGCCTGTCAGCCATGCTACAAACCGGTGGATTCTCCCTCTAAACATCCTACCGATTGACCTGGGCAGTTATAGCCTGGGCCTGCATAGTAATGGCCTGTTCCATCTGGGCCAGAGATGTCCTCACCTCAGCATCAGTCAACCCAGCTGGGTTAACTGGTATAGCCACTCCTTCAGCTGGAGCTTGGGGTGGCACCTGATTGTTCCTAGCAGCTGCTCCTCCTCTCCTCTGACCAACGGTTCTCCTGGTATTCATTCTCTGAAAACAATAGGAATTGATGTTAGACACGCTCATAACACCAAGAAATTAGACATTAGTAAAAGCACGATAAGAGCAGAAGAAGGGAAAATTTTCCTATGCATCATGCAGTCTCTAATCCAGGATAGTGGTGCACTTAACTACCATGACTTAGAAACTACTCAATGTGGTTGTTGTGAACTCATTATTCTCGGAATTTAACCTAGTGCTCTGATACAAACTTTGTCTCGACCGGAGTCTAGACCCCAGACGAGACCGGCGTCGTTGACCTCTCAGAGGTCGTAGACAAGCCTACTTACGTCATCTAGGTTAATTTTAGCAGAAAATTTGAAATTTTTTGTTTCTTAACTTACTTATTAAACATTCTCATTAATACATAAGTGTTCACAATCAACCATCTAATATTAAGATCATTAAATGAAAGAAATAGCATAATATAGTAATAAAGATATACTTGCCAAAATGGCACAAATACAATGTCTGAATAAAACAGGAAAGAAACGCTAGTGGAACATGCTCCACTAGCTCAACTCTAAAACTAAGCTAGAATATAAATGGCAGCATCCTCGAAAGCATGAGGGCATACCAAGTCCGGATGAATGCTCGACGTCCGGATAGCTTCAGCGTCAACCTGTAGCTCTAGCGTCCACCTGTGCCTGCACCTAAAATTGTACAGTTGTATAGGGTTAGTACACACTTGTACTAAGTATGGTATATGCAAGCACACACCAAGGACATGCATGAGAAAGGATAGCTCTTTCCTAACAACATGATTATAGAAAGTCAAGTCAATAGACTTGCCAAATTGAGATTAGGAAAGTTAGTGAACCTTCCAAATTTGGATTAGGAAAGTCAGTGAGCTTTCCAAATTTGGATTAGGAAAGTCATGCCATGAGAGTAACATGCATCATCATAATTATCATATTGCACACAACACAAAACATCTTACACATAGCACATATCATATAGCATACAATACATAACATCTTTTATAACATTCATTCATATGCCATGAGACCTTGGACTCATGGACTTGACATTATGACTTTCCAAAATGAGGGCTCAACATATGGGACCTCAACTAGGGAGTTTTTATTAGCAAACACAGAGTCTGCTTCTTTCATTCTTACGTACTTCATTTCATTTCATTCATAGGCCAGTGTAAACACCAGCTATACCTAGGGTGTAGTTTAACACTTTCATCGGGTTTGCTGTGCAATGATCAAGAATAACCTAGTGTCATTACCTGAGTCTAGCTCACCTCTTGATTATCATATCCTAACACCTTTGGTATCATTCAATTCATTATGTGCTTCATTTGAGGCTGGCCTCATTAAGTCATTGGGAACTTTAACTTTAACCGACATAGATCATGTGAGCATCATGAAATCCAGTGTCTCCCCAACACCAAAAAGAGGTGTAATAACCAGCCAAAGTGACCCAAAACATGCTAGCGTACATGGGAATTTAACCCCGCCAGATCCCTATATTGGCAGTATAGGTTCGAAGACCAGGAGATATAAGGAGACCCATACCCGGCAAGCCGGACAGTCTCATCTCATGAGAGTTACGTGAACCTCCGCCCTTCCCTAAAGATAGCATCACCGCTCATAGCTAGTCTATCAGTGCTCAGTATAAAGTTCCATTACATTCAACTCATACGTCATGGAAGTTGGCTTCTAGTATAAGGACATCATAGCTCATTAAATGATTTCTCATCTCATCATTAGTATTAAGTGTGTTAATCTCAATTCTTTCATTAGAGTGTTTATAGAGACTGGTCTCTTCATTATCTTACACTCTCATATGTGAGTACGTTTTGGTAACATTTACTTAGGCTCATTTGAGATTGTTCTCATCTTTTACATTAGCCTCATATCATGTTGTCACCACATTCATTAACATTAGCACATTTGCTCTTCATAATTACTCACCCCTTTTTACATGAATGTTCATTTCATCATATGCCAATATACTTGGCCAATTGTGTATTTCATACCCTTACTTATCCCTTCTAGGATTTCATCATTTCATTGTTCATTTCATCATTTCATTACATACATCTTAGATTCACTTACTTTTAAACGTATGTTAGACTTATGGGGCTATACATACAAGCCATGAGGCTTCATTCATAGTTCGTTAAGTGATTCATACATTCCTAAGATTATGTAGTACAAGACTTATGTATCTTATATATAAGACAATATCTTGATTTCGATCTAAATAGGTGTTATTATTCTTGAATATTTAATTCACGTATGACTTATGTATCAATACGGAAGTTTGGGCAAGGAAACACAAGTTTGAATCACTTGGACAACATTTGCATTTTTCATTGATTTTATTTTTAATCTTCATGTCATTGGAACTCTAGATCGAACCCCAGCATTAACATTCTATCTTTAGTTTTCTCCTTGGTTTTCCTCTTAATCTGGCCGAAGGGTTGTGGGTTCGAACCCCCACAACCCCTTTTTATTTTTCATTAAAACTTTATTGTTCCATTTCTCCTAGACCAAGAGCTTGTGGGATCAAACCTCCACAGCCCCTTTTATTTTATTCATTATTTTTCAGTGGGCATTGGGAGGTGGTGGGTTCGAACCCCCACATCCTCCTTATTTAAGTTTTAAATTCGCTAAGGCGGTGAGGATGTGGGTTCGAACCCCCACAACCTCCTATTTTTATTTTTGATTAAAACTCCCTAAGCTAGGCGTTTGGCAGTGAGGTTAAGGGATCGAGCCCCCACAGCCTCACTTTGTTTTATTAATTAATTTCACATTTCTCCCTTCTATCCCTGAGGTCGTGGGTTCGATTCCCATGTCTCACATTTTCTTTTTCTTTGATTTCTCTTTTCTCATTCGCAGCGTGGAGGTCGCGGAATCGATTCCCAAGCCTCCCATTTATTTGTTTAATTTATTGTTCTCTTCTTTCTAATCCAGTAACCCGATTTTGATTCCCCCCAGCCCCCGTTTCTTTTATTTTTTTTACGAATTATGACTGCCACTCGGGTGAGGTCATGGTTTCGAATCCTGGTGGCCTCACCCCTTTAACATTTACTAAATTTCCAAATTTTTATTCATCAACTTTTAGTCTAAACCAAGTTTGTATATTACTGGAAAATTTAGTCATTTTTCAACTCCTATTCATCACACTTTCACTTGATTCATAGGGTGTATTCATATACCATTTTAACACATTCTTTAGGCACATCTTTCATAGGTTTGTTTGACTAAAAGAGTGTTATTCAATCAGCCACATTTCATTACAATGAACATCACATTATGTACAACTTTGGCACATAAAATACAAAGATTAAACATGCCATTTCACACCTCCAACAGTGACTAAGTTCACTGCCACACGTTGCACACACACATCACTTTTTCACATGATTTCGAACAACATATTCAATATTCACAAAATTTTAAACATGTATATTTAAATATAAACATCACGAAAACACATTTCGTCCCTACTTTGTACCAGCAAACATACCCAACCTATGATTCAATGGGAGCTAGTGACAGGGACATGCAACGGGAAACAACCCTAGTTTTCGAAATGAATATCTTGAATCTTAAGGGGTCTCTTGGGAAAGGGACCAAGAGAGAAGAAACCCATACCTTAATTGATGTTCAAACGTTGAACTTGCTTCCCAAAACCCTCTCCAAAATCAGTCCAAGCCTCCTCAACATCCACACCACTCGACGAACAACTTCTCTTTGCCTTAACGTTTTTGGTTACTTTGTTTTTCTTAGACTTTTCGTGTTTTTCTTCAAGTGTGAAGAACTTCTATCTTTGTTTTGTTCTTGAAGTTGTTTTTGGCAGAGAGAAATAGTGAAGTTTGAACGTGAGGATGTGATTGACGTGAGAGAGTGAAACGTGTGAAGTTGTTTAGGCTTAGATGATGACTTAGTCAATTTCGGACTCTCCTTAATACTTAAAATCTGATTTAATTAATTATACATGAAAGGACCGTTTTGCCCTTACAAAAATCAGATTTTAAATAATAAATAAATCACCTATTTGTTGCTTCTATTGGGGCTCGAACTCGGGTGGAGTGACCTTTGCAAAATGGATCATTTCGGGTCGACCCTACCCTATCCGGCTCTTTTATTAAATTAATTAATTAATTAATTAATTAATTTCTTAGGGTAATTACGATATTAACCTTGGCCTGGAAAAGACCATTTTTCCCCTGGACCCTCAAAACTTAAGATTTCCTCTTTTTAAGTCCGGTAAAGACTCCTTCGATTAAATCTTCGTTTTCGAGAGCCCTACATGGTTGGTTCCAACCTTTCCAAGCTCAACTAACTCCCCAAGTTAGTTGGCTTGGCTGTAGTAAGGGTTCTTAGGTCTGGTTCTACGCTTATCAATCCATGTAAACCGTGGTCTAATCGCAAGCATTCTTGACACATTAAACATTTCTTATCTTATTCATTTTTAGGGTTGTTATATTATGCCCCCCCCCCCCTTTAGGAACATTCGTCCCAGAATGACACTACCACTACATATCGTAACGGAAGTCAGATCATAACGTAATCACTATGCACCGTCAAGCAATAGCAACAAAATATTGAGAGATAAGGAAACATAGACTTAAGCGTAGGAAGTCTAACCTCAAGAACTAAAAAGATGAGGGTAGCGGGATCTCAGGTCGGCCTCAGCCTCCCACGTAGCACCCTCAATAAGATGATTTCTCCACAATACCTTCACTGTGGCAATCTCCTTGTTCCTCAGCCGCTTGACCTGTCTGTCTAAGATATAAACAGGTACCTCCTCATAAGACAAGTCTTCATCAACCCCCAAACCTTCAACAGGTAGAATCGATGCTGGATCACCTAGGCACTTCTTAAACATAGAGACATGAAAGACTGGATGAACAGAAGCTAGCTCCGCAGGCAATGCTAACTCATAGGCCACCACACCCACACGTTGTAGGACCTCATATGGCCCAACATACCTCGGACTCAACTTCCCTTTTCTACAAAATCTCATCACCCCTTTCATAGGTGATATCTTCAAATAAACATGGTCACCAACATCAATTTCTAAGGGCCGCTTTCTGTTGTCTGCATATGACTTCTGTCGGCTGTAAGCAGTAGCCAACCTATCCCTAATCACTCTGACCTTCTCTAAGGCCTCATGGATGATCTCTGGACCCAAAATGGATGACTCTCTAACCTCGAACCACCCAACTGGAGATCTACACCTGCTACCATACAGTGCCTCAAACGGTGCCATCCCAATGCTGGAGTGATAGCTATTACTATACGAGAACTCTATAAAATGCAGATGGTCATCCCAGCTACCTCTGAAGTCAATCACACACGCTCTCAACATGTCCTCCAATGTCGGAATGGTGCGCTCTGCCTGCCCATCAGTCTGAGGATGAAAGGCAGTACTAAGCTTTACCTGCGTGCCCAAGCTTTTCTGGAAGGATCTCAAGAAATGTGAAGTAAATTGGGCTCCTCTATCTGAAATGATAGACAAAGGAATCCCATGCCATCTCACAATCTCATCAATGTAGAGTCTCGCATAATCCTTGGCTCTGTAAGTAGACTTCGTAGGGATAAAGTGGGCAGACTTAGTCAATCTGTCCACAATAACCCATATGGAGTCATGCTGCCTCCTAGTCCTCAGAATACCAACCACGAAGTCCATATTAATGGCCTCCCACTTCTAAGTTGGAACCTCAATAATCTGAGTCAGACCGCCAGGCTTAAGATGCTCTCCCTTAACCTGCTGACAATTAGGACACTTGGCCACATATTCTGCAATGTCCTTCTTTATGCCATCCCACCAATAAATCTACTTAAGATCATGATACATCTTTGTGGAACCTGGATGTATGGAATATCTGGAACCAAGGGCCTCTGTAATAATTCTGGTCCGCAAATCATCCACATCTGATACACACAGCTTGTCTTGATATCTAAGTATGCCATCACCTCCCAAAGCGAAAGACTCATTCATCTTCATCAACAATGAGTCCTTCAACTCCATCAACACAGGATCTAGATGGTGACCCTGCTTGACTTCAACTACCAAGGGTGATTCAGAATTAGGATGAACTGAAACACCCCCACTAGTAGAGTCAACCAATCGCACACCCAGTCTGGCCAGTCTATGTACATCTTTCACCAACTCTTCTCATCCTCAACGTGGGCTGTACTTCACATGCTCATCCTGCTCAAAGCATCAGCTACAACATTAGCCTTACCTGGATGGTAGTGAACATTCATGTCATAATCCTTCAACAGCTCCAACCATCTCCTATGACGAAAGAGTCAAGGTATTCACGGAAGACTCGGTTCATGAGGTCCATAAATGCAGCAGGTGCATTCGTAAGACAAAATGACATGACTAAGAACTCATAATGACCATAACAGGTACGAAAGGGTCTCTTTGGTATATCTCCATCCCTAACCCTAAGCTGATGATACCCTGAACGAAGATCAATCTTAGAGAAGAAACTAGACCCTTGGAGCTAATCGAACAACTCATCTATTCTGGGAAGTGGATACTTATTCTTTATAGTGACTTTGTTGAGCTGCCGATAATCGATACACATTCTATAGGTTCCATCCTTCTTTTTCACAAACAACACTGGAGCGCCCCAAGGGGATATGCTCGGCTGAATGGAACCCTTGTCAGTGAGATCTTTTAACTGCAGCTTCAACTCTTTGAGTTCCGCTGGAGCCATTCTGTAAGGAGGAATTGAAATTAGTTTAGTATCGGTTCTAAGTCGATACCAAAATCAATCTCTCGAGGGGGAGGGACTCCAAGAAAATCATCAGGAAATACATTTAGGAACTCATTCACTACAGGAACTAAGTCTCTGGAAGGAATGTCATGATCTAAATCATTAACACTCACAAGATGACACAACAACCCCTTGGACACCATTTTATTGGCCTTAAGGTTAGAAATTAAGAGGTTAGGACGACTCGAGTTGTACCACTCCAAGACTAGATCCTCTTCATCAGGGAAACAAAATCTCACCACTCTACTTCGACAGTCCAAGCAAGCATAACAACTGTGAAGCCATTCCATGCCAAGAATAACATCAAAATCATGCATGGGTAACTCAACCAAGTCTGCACACATAGCCTTACCACTTATAACTATTGGGCAATCCTTGTATACTCTATCAGTTCTTACATTTTCTCCTAAAGGTGTACTAACCACTATAGGATCATGCATAACTTTAGGCAGTATCTCAAAAGTGAGAGCAAGCAAAGGAGTTACAAAGGAAAGCGTAGACCCTGAACAAGTAAAGTATAAACAGAAGTTGAGAATACTTGCAGCATACCTGTGACCATATCAGCGGACTTCTCATGCTCCTCCCTGCCCTTCAAGGCATAGAACATGTTCCTCTTAGGAGGCTCGGCTGCTGCTGCACCCTGTGGATTAGGCCCAGGCTGAGCATTACCTCCAGCCTGACCTCTGTTCTGTGGGCAGTCTCTAACCATGTGCCCACTCTTACCGCAACCGAAGCAAGCATTAGTGCCCTGTCTGCACTATCCGTTGTGAGCTCGGCCACACTTAGCACAGTTCTTTTTAGGATGCTGCATCTCACCTCCATTGCCCTTCTTGGGCTCAGGTATGCCGCCTCTAGGTGTTGTACTCCTCTGAGAGTTGGAGTTCCCAGAACTCTGTTGCCCCTTCTTGAACCTGGGCTGCTCACGGACGCCAAAATTGTTTTTGCGGTCTCCATGGCTGTGACCTGCCTGATCTTGAGGCTTAGGCCTCCTAGCATCACGAATACACCCTTTTTTTGCGGCTGTCCTCTACCTGCTGGACATGCACCATCAACCTGGAGAGGTCCATATTATCATGGAGCATCGCAGACCGACACTCCTCCTCCAGATCTCCATTGATTCCTGTGAGGAACCTACTCATCTCATCCCTGCTGTTAGACACAAGGGAAGTAGCACCTGGATAGTTTAACAAACTTCAGGGAATACTCCCAGTCATGGATCCCTGCTTAAGGTTGATGAACTCTTCAATCTTGGCTTCCCTCATGTCTCTGGGAAAGAATCTCTCGAGAAAGGTTGTCTTAAAAAGCTCCCAAGTGACTGGAACTCCGCCCAAAACTTGGCTATCCGGCCACATCTTGCACCAAGTATGTGCAACATCCTTGAGCTGATAGGAAGCCAGCTCAGCCTTCTCAGTATCTGTGGCCCCCCATAGCCACAAGAATATTATGCACCTCATCCACAAACTCCTGGCGGTCCTTTGAAGTTCTAGACTTTGTGAAAATAGGAGGATTCATCTTCGTGAAGTCTCTTAGCCTGTCAGCCATGCTACGAACCGGTGGATTCTCCCTCTAAACATCCTACCGATTGACCTGGGCAGTCATAGCCTGGGCCTGCATAGTAATGGCCTGTTCCATCTGGGCCAGAGATGTCCTCACCTCAGCATCAGTCAACCCAGCTGGGTTAACTGGTATAGCCACTCCTTCAGCTGGAGCTTGGGGTGGAACCTGATTGTTCCTAGCAGCTGCTCCTCCTCTCCTCGGACCAACGGTTCTCCTGGTATTCATTCTCTGAAAATAATAGGAATTGATGTTAGACACGCTCATAACACCAAGAAATTAGATATTAGTAAAAGCACGATAAGATCAGAAGAAGGGAAAATTTTCCTATGCATCATGCAGTCTCTAATCCAGGATAGTGGTGCACTTAACTACCATGACTTAGAAATTACTCAATGTGGTTGTTGTGAACTCATTATTCTCGGAATTTAACCTAGTGCTCTGATACAAACTTTGTCTCGACCGGAGTCTAGACCCCAGACGAGACCGGCGTCGTTGACCTCTCAGAGGTCGCAGACAAGCCTACTTACGTCATCTAGGTTAATTTTAGCAGAAAATTTGAAATTTTTTGTTTCTTAACTTACTTATTAAACATTCCCATTAATACATAAGTGTTCACAATCAACCATCTAATATTAAGATCATTAAATGAAAGAAATAGCATAATATAGTAATAAAGATATACTTGCCAAAATGGCACAAATACAATGTCTGAATAAAACAGGAAAGAAACGCTAGTGGAACATGCTCCACTAGCTCAACTCTAAAACTAAGCTAGAATATAAATGGCAGCATCCTCGAAAGCATGAGGGCATACCAAGTCCGGATGAATGCTCGACGTCCGGATAGCTTCAGCGTCAACCTGTAGCTCTAGCGTCCACCTGTGCCTGCACCTAAAATTGTACAGTTGTATAGGGTTAGTACACACTTGTACTAAGTATGGTATATGCAAGAACACACCAAGGACATGCATGAGAAAGGATAGCTCTTTCCTAACAACATGATTATAGAAAGTCAAGTCAATAGACTTGCCAAATTGAGATTAGGAAAGTTAGTGAACCTTCCAAATTTGGATTAGGAAAGTCAGTGAGCTTTCCAAATTTGGATTAGGAAAGTCATGCCATGAGAGTAACATGCATCATCATAATTATCATATTGCACACAACACAAAACTTCTTACACATAGCACATATCATATAGCATACAATACATAACATCTTTTATAACATTCATTCATATGCCATGAGACCTTGGACTCATGGACTTGACATTAAGTCTTTCCAAAATGAGGGCTCAACATATGGGACCTCAACTAGGGAGTCTTCATTAGCAAATACAGAGTTTGCTTCATTCATTCTTACGTACTTCATTTCATTTCGTTCATAGGCCAGTGTAAACACCAGCTATACCTAGGGTGTAGTTTAACACTTTCATCGGGTTTGGTGTGCAATGATCAAGAATAACCTAGTGTCATTACCTGAGTCTAGCTCACCTCTTGATTATCATATCCTAACACCTTTGGTATCATTCAATTCATTATGTGCTTCATTTGAGGCTGGCCTCATTAAGTCATTGGGAACTTTAACTTTAACCGACATAGATCATGTGAGCATCATGAAATCCAGTGTCTCCCCAACACCAAAAAGAGGTGTAATCACCAGCCAAAGTGACCCAAAACATGCTAGCGTACATGGGAATTTAACCACGCCAGATCCCTATATTGGCAGTATAGGTTCGAAGACCAGGAGATATAAGGAGACCCATACCCGGCAAGCCGGACAGTCTCATCTCATGAGAGTTACGTGAACCTCCGCCCTTCCCTAAAGATAGCATCACCGCTCATATCTAGTCTATCAGTGCTCAGTATAAAGTTCCATTACATTCAACTCATACGTCATGGAAGTTGGCTTCTAGTATAAGGACATCATAGCTCATTAAATGATTTCACATCTCATCATTAGTATTAAGTGTGTTAATCTCAATTCTTTCATTAGAGTGTTTATAGAGACTGGTCTCTTCATTATCTTACACTCTCATATGTGAGTACGTTTTGGTAACATTTACTTAGGCTCATTTGAGATTGTTCTCATCTTTTAGCCTCATATCATGTTGTCACCACATTCATTAACATTAGCACATTTGCTCTTCATAATTACTCACCCCTTTTTACATGAATGTTCATTTCATCATATGCCAATATACTTGGCCAATTGTGTATTTCATACCCTTACTTATCCCTTCTAGGATTTCATCATTTCATTGTTCATTTCATCATTTCATTGTTCATTCATCATTTCATTACATACATCTTAGGTTCACTTACTTTTAAACGTATGTTAGACTTATGGGGCTATACATACAAGCCATGAGGCTTCATTCATAGTTCGTTAAGTGATTCATACATTCCTAAGATTATGTAGTACAAGACTTATGTATCTTGTATATAAGACAATATCTTGATTTCGATCTAAATAGGTGTTATTATTCTTGAATATTTAATTCACGTATGACTTATGTATCAATACGGAAGTTTGGGCAAAGAAACACAAGTTTGAATCACTTGGACAACATTTACATTTTTCATTGATTTTATTTTTAATCTTCATGTCATTGGAACTCTAGATCGAACCCCAGCATTAACATTCTATCTTTAGTTTTCTCCTTGGTTTTCCTCTTAATCTGGCCGAAGGGTTGTGGGTTCGAACCCCCACAACCCCTTTTTATTTTTCATTAAAACTTTATTGTTCCATTTCGCCTAGACCAAGAGCTTGTGGGATCAAACCCCCACAGCCCCTTTTATTTTATTCATTATTTTTCACTGGGCATTGGGATGTGGTGGGTTTGAACCCCCACATCCTCCTTATTTGAGTTTTAAATTCGCTAAGGCTGTGAGGTTGTGGGTTCGAACCCCCACAACCTCCTATTTTTATTTTTAATTAAAACTCCCTAAGCTAGGCGTTTGGCAGTGAGGTTAAGGGATCGAGCCCCCACAGCCTCACTTTGTTTTATTAATTAATTTCGCATTTCTCCCTTCTATCCTGAGGTCGTGGGTTCGATTCCCATGCCTCACATTTTCTTTTTCTTTGATTTCTCTTTACTCATTCGCAGCGTGAAGGTCGCGGGATCGATTCCCAAGCCTCCCATTTATTTGTTTACTTTATTGTTCTCTTCTTTCTCATCCAGTAACCCGATTTTGATTCCCCCCAGCCCCCGTTTCTTTTATTTTTTTTGCGAATTACGACTGCCACTCGGGTAAGGTCACGGTTTCGAATCCTGGTGGCCTCACCCCTTTAATATTTACTAAATTTCCAATTTTTTATTCATCAAATTTTAGTCTAAACCAAGTTTGTATATTACTGGAAAATTTAGTCATTTTTCAACTCATATTCATCACACTTTCACTTGATTCATAGGGTGTATTCATATACCATTTTAACACATTCTTTAGGCACATCTTTCATAGGTTTGTTTGGCTAAAAGAGTGTTATTCAATCAGCCACATTTCATTACAATGAACATCACGTTATGTACAACTTTGGCACATAAAATACAAAGATTAAACATGCCATTTCACACATCCAACAGTGACTAAGTTCACTGCCACACGTTGCACACACACATCACTTTTTCACATGATTTCGAACAACATATTCAATATTCACAAAATTTCAAACATGTATATTTAAATATAAACATCACGAAAACACATTTCGTCCCTACTTTGTACCAGCAAACATACCCAACCTATGATTCAATGGGAGCTAGTGACAGGGACATGCAACGGGAAACAACCCTAGTTTTCGAAATGAATATCTTGAATCTTAAGGGTTCTCTTGGGAAAGGGACCAAGAGAGAAGAAACCCATACCTTAATTGATGTTCAAACGTTGAACTTGCTTCCCAAAACCCTCTCCAAAATCAGTCCAAGCCTCCTCAACATCCACACCACTCGACGAACAACTTCTCTTTGCCTTAACGTTTTTGGTTACTTTGTTTTTCTTAGACTTTTCGTGTTTTTCTTCAAGTGTGAAGAACTTCTATCTTTGTTTTGTTCTTGAAGTTGTTTTTGGCAGAAAGAAATAGTGAAGTTTGAACGTGAGGATGTGATTGACGTGAGAGAGTGAAACGTGTGAAGTTGTTTAGGCTTAGATGATGACTTAGTCAATTTCGGACTCTCCTTAATACTTAAAATCTGACTTAATTAATTATACATGAAAGGACTGTTTTGCCCTTACAAAAATCAGATTTTAAATAATAAATAAATCACCTATTTGTTGCTTCTATTGGGGCTCGAACTCGGGTGGAGTGACCTTTGCAAAATGGATCATTTCGGGTCGACCCTACCCTATCCGGCTCTTTTATTAAATTAATTAATTAATTAATTAATTTCTTAGGGTAATTACGATATTAACCTTGGCCTGGAAAAGACCATTTTTCCCCTGGACCCTCAAAACTTAAGATTTCCTCTTTTTAAGTCCAGTAAAGACTCCTTTGATTAAATCTTCATTTTCGAGATCCCTACATGGTTGGTTCCAACCTTTCCAAGCTCAACTAACTCCCCAAGTTAGTTGGCTTGGCCATAGTAAGGGTTCTTAGGTCTTATTCTACGCTTATCAATCCATGTAAACCGTGGTCTAATCGCAAGCATTCTTGACACATTAAACATTTCTTATCTTATTCATTTTTAGGGTTGTTATATTATGCCCCCCCCCCCCTTTAGGAACATTCGTCCCGGAATGACACTACCACTACATATCGTAATGGAAGTCAGATCATAACGTAATCACTATGCACCGTCAAGCAATAGCAACAAAATATTGAGAGATAAGGAAACATAGACTTAAGAGTAGGAAGTCTAACCTCAAGAACTAAAAAGATGAGGGTAGCGGGATCTCAGGTCGGCCTCAGCCTCCCACGTAGCACCCTCAATAAGATGATTTCTCCACAATACCTTCACTGTGGCAATCTCCTTGTTCCTCAGCCGCTTGACCTGTCTGTCTAAGATCTCAACAGGTACCTCCTCATAAGACAAGTCTTCATCAACCCCCAAACCTTCAAGAGGTAGAATCGATGCTGGATCACCTAGGCACTTCTTCAACATAGAGACATGAAAGACTGGATGAACAGAAGCTAGCTCTGCAGGCAATGCTAACTCATAGGCCACCACACCCACACGCTGTAGGACCTCATATGGCCCAACATACCTCGGACTCAACTTCCCTTTTCTACAAAATCTCATCACCCCTTTCATAGGTGATATCTTCAAATAAACATGGTCACCAACATCAATTTCTAAGGGCCGCTTTCTATTGTCTGCATATGACTTCTGTCGGCTGTAAGCAGTAGCCAACCTGTCCCTAGTCACTCTGACCTTCTCTAAGGCCTCATGGATGATCTCTGGACCCAAAATGGATGACTCTCTAACCTCGAACCACCCAACTGGAGATCTACACCTGCTACCATACAGTGCCTCAAACGGTGCCATCCCAATGCTGGAGTGATAGCTATTACTATACGAGAACTCTATAAAATGCAGATGGTCATCCCAGCTACCTCTGAAGTCAATCACACACGCTCTCAACATGTCCTCCAATGTCTGAATGGTGCGCTCTGCCTGCCCATCAGTCTGAGGATGAAAGGCAGTACTAAGCTTTACCTGCGTTCCCAAGCTTTTCTGGAAGGATCTTAAGAAATGTGAAGTAAATTGGGCTCCTCTATCTGAAATGATAGACAAAGGAATCCCATGCCATCTCACAATCTCATCAATGTAGAGTCTCACATAATCCTTGGCTCTGTAAGTAGACTTCGTAGGGATAAAGTGGGCAGACTTAGTCAATCTGTCCACAATAACCCATATGGAGTCATGCTGCCTCCTAGTCTTCAGAATACCAACCACGAAGTCCATATTAATGGCCTCCCACTTCCAAGTTGGAACCTCAATAATCTGAGTCAGACCGCCAGGCTTAAGATGCTCTCCCTTAACCTGCTGACAATTAGGACACTTGGCCACATATTCTGCAATGTCCTTCTTTATGCCATCCCACCAATAAATCTACTTAAGATCATGATACATCTTGGTGAAACCTGGATGTATGGAATATCTGGAACCAAGGGCCTCTGTAACAATTTTGGTCCTTAAATCATCCACATCTGATACACACAGCTTGTCTTGATATCTAAGTATGCCATCACCTCCCAAAGCGAAAGACTCATTCATCTTCATCAACAATGAGTCCTTCAGCTCCATCAACACAGGATCTAGATGGTGACCCTGCTTGACTTCAACTACCAAGGGTTAATCAGAACTAGGATGAACTGAAACACCCCTACTAGTAGAGTCAACCAATCGCACACCCAGTCTGGCCAGTCTATGTACATCTTTCACCAACTCTTCTCATCCTCAACGTGGGCTGTACTTCCCATGCTCATTCTGCTCAAAGCATCAGCTACAACATTAGCCTTACCTGGATGGTAGTGAACATTCATGTCATAATCCTTCAACAGCTCCAACCATCTCCTATGACGAAAGAGTCAAGGTATTCACGGAAGACTTGGTTTATGAGGTCCATAAATGCAGCAGGTGCATTCGTAAGACAAAATGACATGACTAAGAACTCATAATGACCATAACAGGTACGAAAGGGTGTCTTTGGTATATCTCCATCCCTAACCCTAAGCTGATGATACCCTGAATGAAGATCAATCTTAGAGAAGAAACTAGACCCTTGGAGCTGATCGAACAACTCATCTATTCTGGGAAGTGGATACTTATTCTTTATAGTGACTTTGTTGAGCTGCCGATAATCGATACACATTCTATAGGTTCCATCCTTCTTTTTCACAAACAACACTGGAATGCCCCAAGGGGATATGCTCGGCTGAATGGAACCCTTGTCAGTGAGATCTTTTAACTGCAGCTTCAACTCTTTGAGTTCCGCTGGAGCCATTCTGTAAGGAGGAATTGAAATTGGTTTAGTATCGTGTTCTAAGTCGATACAAAAATCAATCTCTCAAGGGGGAGGGACTCCAAGCAAATCATCAGGAAATACATTTAGGAACTCATTCACTACAGCAACTGAGTCTCTGGAAGGAATGTCATGATCTAAATCATTAACACTCACAAGATTACACAACAACCCCTTGGACACCATTTTATTGGCCTTAAGGTTAGAAATTAAGAGGTTAGGACGACTCGAGTTGTACCCCTCCCAGACTAGATCCTCTTCATCAGGGAAACGAAATCTCACCACTATACTATGACAGTCCAAGCAAGCATAACAACTGTAAAGCCAGTCCATGCCAAGAATAACATCAAAATCATGCATGGGTAACTCAACCAAGTCTGCACACATAGCCTTACCACTTATAACTATTAGGCAATCCTTGTAAACTCTATCAGTTCTTACATTTTCTCCTAAAGGTGTACTAACCACTATAGAATCATGCATAACTTCAGGCAATATCTCAAAAGTGAGAGCAAGCAAAGGAGTTACAAAGGAAAGCGTAGACCCTGGAACAAGTAAAGCATAAACAGAAGTTGAGAATACTTGCAGCATACCTGTGACCATATCAGCGGACTTCTCCAACTCCTCCCTGCCCTTCAAGGCATAGAACATGTTCCTCTTAGGAGGCTCGGCTGCTGCTGCACCCTGTGGATTAGGCCTAGGCTGAGCATTACCTCCAGCCTGACCTCTGTTCTGTGGGCAGTCTCTAACCATGTGCCCACTCTTACCGCAACCGAAGCATGCATTAGTGTCCTGTCTGCACTATCCGTTGTGAGCTCGGCCACACTTAGCACAGTTCTTTTTAGGACGCTGTATCTCACCTCCATTGCCCTTCTTGGGCTCAGGTATGCCGCCTCTAGGTGTTGTACTCCTCTGAGAGTTGGAGTTCCCAGAACTCTGTTGCCCCTTCTTGAACCTGTGCTGCTCACGGACGCCAAAATTGTTTTTGCGGCCTCCATGGCTGTGACCTGCCTGATCTTGAGGCTTAGGCCTACTAGCATCACGAATACCTCTCTTTTTGCGGCTGTCCTCTACCTGCTGGACATGCACCATCAACCTGGAGAGGTCCATATTATCATGGAGCATCGCAGACCGACACTACTCCTCCAGATCTCCATTGATTCCTGTGAGGAACCTGCTCATCTCATCCCTGCTGTTAGACACAAGGGAAGTAGCACCTGGATAGTTTAACAAACTTTAGGGAATACTCCCTATCATGGATCCCTGCTTAAGGTTGATGAACTCTTCAACCTTGGCTTCCCTCATGTCTCTGGGAAAGAATCTCTCGAGAAAGGTTGTCTTAAAAAGCTCCCAAGTGACTGGAACTCCGCCCAAAACTTGTCTATCCGGCCACATCTTGCACCAAGTATGTGCAACATCCTTGAGCTGATAGGAAGCCAGCTCATCCTTATCAGTATCTGTGGCCCTCATAGCCACAAGAATTTTATGTACCTCGTCCACAAACTCCTGGCGGTCCTTTGAAGTTCTAGACTCTGTGAAAATAGGAGGATTTATCTTCGTGAAGTCTCTTAGCCTGTCAGCCATGCTACGAACCGGTGGATTCTCCCTCTAAACATCCTACCGATTGACCTGGGCAGTCATAGCCTGGGCCTGCATAGTAGTGGCCTGTTCCATCTGGGCCAGAGATGTCCTCACCTCAGCATCAGTCAACCCAGCTGGGTTAACTGGTATAGCCACTCCTTCAGCTGGAGCTTGGGGTGGAACCTAATTGTTCCTAGCAGTTGCTCCTCCTCTCCTCTGACCAACGGTTCTCCTGGTATTCATTCTCTGAAAACAATAGGAATTGATGTTAGACACGCTCATAACACCAAAAAATTAGACATTAGTAAAAGCACGATAAGATCAGAAGAAGGGAAAAGTTTCCTATGCATCATGCAGTCTCTAATCCAGGATAGTGGTGCACTTAACTACCATGACTTAGAAACTATTCAATGTGGTTATTGTGAACTCATTATTCTCGGAATTTAACCTAGTGCTCTGATACAAACTTTGTCATGACCGGAGTCTATACCCCAGACGAGACCGGCGTCGTTGACCTCTCAGAGGTCATAGACAAGCCTACTTACGTCATCTAGGTTAATTTTAGCGGAAAATTTGAATTTTTTTGTTTCTTAACTTACTTATTAAACATTCTCATTAATACATAAGTGTTCACCATCAACCATCTAATATTAAGATCATTAAATGAAAGAAATAGCATAATATAGTAATAAAGATATACTTGCCAAAATGGCACAAATACAATGTCTGAATAAAATAGGAAGGAAACGCTAGTGGAACATGCTCCACTAGCTCAACTCTAAAACTAAGCTAGAATATAAATGGCAGCATCCTCAAAAGCATGAGGGCATACCAAGTCCGGATGAATGCTCGACGTCCGGATAGCTTCAGCGTCAACCTGTAGCTCTAGCGTCTACCTGTGCCTGCACCTAAAATTGTACAGTTGTATAGGGTTAGTACACACTTGTACTAAGTATGGTATATGCAAGCACACACCAAGGACATGCATGAGAAAGGATAGCTCTTTCCTAACAACATGATTATAGAAAGTCAAGTCAATAGACTTGCCAAATTGAGATTAGGAAAGTTAGTGAACCTTACAAATTTGGATTAGGAAAGTCAGTGAGCTTTCCAAATTTGGATTAGGAAAGTCATGCCATGAGAGTAACATGCATCATCATAATTATCATATTGCACACAACACAAAACATCTTACACATAGCACATATCATATAGCATACAACACATAACATCTTTTATAACATTCATTCATATGCCATGAGACCTTGGACTCATGGACTTGACATTAAGAATTTCCAAAATGAGGGCTCAACATATGGGACCTCAACTAGGGAGTCTTCATTAGCAAACACAGAGTCTGCTTCATTCATTCTTACGTACTTCATTTCATTTCGTTCATAGGCCAGTGTAAACACCAGCTATACCTAGGGTGTAGTTTAACACTTTCATCGGGTTTGCTGTGCAATGATCAAGAATAACCTAGTGTCATTACCTGAGTCTAGCTCACCTCTTGATTATCATATCCTAACACCTTTGGTATTATTCAATTCATTATGTGCTTCGTTTGAGGCTGGCCTCATTAAGTCATTGGGAACTTTAACTTTAACCGACACAGATCATGTGAGCATCATGAAATCCAGTGTCTCCCCAACACCAAAAAGAGGTGTAATCACTAGCTAAAGTGACCCAAAACATGCTACCGTACATGGGAATTTAACCCCGCCAGATCCCTATATTGGCAGTATAGGTTCGAAGACCAGGAGATATAAGGAGACCCATACCCGGCAAGCCGGACAGTCTCATCTCATGAGAGTTACGTGAACCTCCGCCCTTCCCTAAAGATAGCATCACCGCTCATAGCTAGTCTATCAGTGCTCAGTATAAAGTTCCATTACATTCAACTCATACGTCATGGAAGTTGGCTTCTAGTACAAGGACATCATAGCTCATTAAATGATTTCTCATCTCATCATTAGTATTAAGTGTGTTAATCTCAATTCTTTCATTAGAGTGTTTATAGAGACTGGTCTCTTCATTATCTTACACTCTCATATGTGAGTACGTTTTGGTAACATTTACTTAGGCTCATTTGAGATTGTTCTCATCTTTTACATTAGCCTCATATCATGTTGTCACCACATTCATTAACATTAGCACATTTGCTCTTCATAATTACTCACCCCTTTTTACATGAATGTTCATTTTATCATATGCCAATATACTTGGCCAATTGTGTATTTCATACCCTTACTTATCCCTTCAAGGATTTCATCATTTCATTGTTCATTTCATCATTTCATTGTTCATTTCATCATTTCATTACATACATCTTAGGTTCACTTACTTTTAAACGTGTGTTAGACTTATGGGTCTATACATACAAGCCATGAGGCTTCATTCATAGTTCGTTAAGTGATTCATACATTCCTATGATTATGTAGTACAAGACTTATGTATCTTGTATATAAGACAATATCTTGATTTCGATCTAAATAGGTGTTATTATTCTTGAATATTTAATTCACGTATGACTTATGTATCAATACGGAAGTTTAGGCAAGGAAACACAAGTTTGAATCACTTGGACAACATTTACATTTTTCATTGATTTTATTTTTAATCTTCATGTCATTGGAACTCTAGATCGAACCCCAGCATTAACATTCTATCTTTAGTTTTCTCCTTGGTTTTCCTCTTAATCTGGCCGAAGGGTTCCTCGACAGAAAAGACAACGGCGGACGTGCTGATGACTTCCACCACGTCAAGGTGACACTCTACCGTGGGTTCGAACCCCCACAACCCCTTTTTATTTTTCATTAAAACTTTATTGTTCCATTTCGCCTAGACCAAGAGCTTGTGGGATCAAACCCCCACAGCCCCTTTTATTTTATTCATTATTTTTCACTGGGCATTGGGAGGTGGTGGGTTCGAACCCCCACATCCTCCTTATTTAAGTTTTAAATTCGCTAAGGCTGTGAGGTTGTGGGTTCGAACCCCCACAACCTCCTATTTTTATTTTTAATTAAAACTCCCTAAGCTAGGCGTTTGGCAGTGAGGTTAAGGGATCGAGCCTCCACAGCCTCACTTTGTTTTATTAATTAATTTCGCATTTCTCCCTTCTATCCCTGAGGTCGTGGGTTCGATTCCCATGCCTCACATTTTCTTTTTCTTTGATTTCTCTTTTCTCATTCGCAGCGTGGAGGTAGCGGGATCGATTCCCAAGCCTCCCATTTATTTGTTTAATTTATTGTTCTCTTCTTTCTCATCCAGTAACCCGATTTTGATTCCCCCCAGCCCCCGTTTCTTTTATTTTTTTTGCGAATTACGACTGCCACTCGGGTAAGGTCACGGTTTTGAATCCTGGTGGCCTCACCACTTTAATATTTACTAAATTTCCAAATTTTTATTCATCAACTTTTAGTCTAAACCAAGTTTGTATATTACTGGAAACATTTAGTCATTTTTCAACTCATATTCATCACACTTTCACTTGATTCATAGGGTGTATTCATATACCATTTTAACACATTCTTTAGGCACATCTTTCATAGGTTTGTTTGGCTAAAAGAGTGTTATTCAATCAGCCACATTTTATTACAATGAACATCACGTTATGTACAACTTTGGCACATAAAATACAAAGATTAAACATGCCATTTCACACATCCAACAGTGACTAAGTTCACTGCCACACGTTGCACACACACATCACTTTTTCACATGATTTCGAACAACATATTCAATATTCACAAAATTTCAAACATGTATATTTAAATATAAACATCACGAAAACACATTTCGTCCCTACTTTGTACCAGCAAACATACCCAACCTATGATTCAATGGGAGCTAGTGACAGGGACATGCAACGGGAAACAACCCTAGTTTTCGAAATGAATATCTTGAATCTTAAGGGTTCTCTTGGGAAAGGGACCAAGAGAGAAGAAACCCATACCTTAATTGATGTTCAAACGTTGAACTTGCTTCCCAAAACCCTCTCCAAAATCAGTCCAAGCCTCCTCAACATCCACACCACTCGACGAACAACTTCTCTTTGCCTTAACGTTTTTGGTTACTTTGTTTTTCTTAGACTTTTCGTGTTTTTCTTCAAGTGTGAAGAACTTCTATCTTTGTTTTGTTCTTGAAGTTGTTTTTGACAGAGAGAAATAGTGAAGTTTGAACGTGAGGATGTGATTGACGTGAGAGAGTGAAACGTGTGAAGTTGTTTAGGCTTAGATGATGACTTAGTCAATTTCGGACTCTCCTTAATACTTAAAAACTGATTTAATTAATTATACATGAAAGGACCATTTTGCCCTTACAAAAATCAGATTTTAAATAATAAATAAATCACCAATTTGTTGCTTCTATTGGGGCTCAAACTCGGGTGGAGTGACCTTTGCAAAATGGATCATTTCGGGTCGACCCTACCCTATCCGGCTCTTTTATTAAATTAATTAATTAATTAATTAATTTCTTAGGGTAATTACGATATTAACCTTGTCCTGGAAAAGACCATTTTTCCCCTGGACCCTCAAAACTTAAGATTTCCTCTTTTTAAGTACGGTAAAGACTCCTTTGATTAAATCTTCGTTTTTGAGAGACCTACATGGTTGGTTCCAACCTTTCCAAGCTCAACTAACTCCCCAAGTTAGTTGGCTTGGCCGTAGTAAGGGTTCTTAGGTCTGGTTCTACGCTTATCAATCCATGGAAACCGTGGTCTAATCGCAAGCATTCTTGACACATTAAACATTTCTAATCTTATTCATTTTTAGGGTTGTTACATTATGCCCCCCCCCCCCTTTAGGAACATTCGTCCCGGAATGACACTACCACTACATATCGTAATGGAATTCAGATCATAACGTAATCACTATGCACCGTCAAGCAATAGCAACAAAATATTGAGAGATAAGGAAACATAGACTTAAGAGTAGGAAGTCTAACCTCAAGAACTAAAAAGATGAGGGTAGCGGGATCTCAGGTCGGCCTCAGCCTCCCACGTAGCACCCTCAATAAGATGATTTCTCCACAATACCTTCACTGTGGCAAACTCCTTGTTCTTCAGCCGCTTGACCTGTCTGTCTAAGATCTCAACAGGTACCTCCTCATAAGACAAGTCTTCATCAACCCCCAAACCTTCAACAGGTAGAATCGATGCTGGATCACCTAGGCACTTCTTCAATATAGAGACATGAAAGACTGGATGAACAAAAGCTAGCTCCGCAGGCAATGCTAACTCATAGGCCACCACACCCACATGCTGTAGGACCTCATATGGCCCAACATACCTCGGACTCAACTTTCCTTTTCTACAAAATCTCATCACCCCTTTCATAGGTGATATCTTCAAATAAACATGGTCACCAACATCAATTTCTAAAGGCCGCTTTCTGTTGTCTGCATATGACTTCTGTCGGCTGTAAGCAGTAGCCAACCTATCCCTAATCACTCTGACCTTCTCTAAGGCCTCATGGATTATCTCTGGACCCAAAATGGATGACTCTCTAACCTCGAACCACCCAACTGGAGATCTACACCTGCTACCATACAGTGCCTCAAACGGTGCCATCCCAATGCTGGAGTGATAGGTATTACTATACGAGAACTCTATAAAATGCAGATGGTCATCCCAGCTACCTCTGAAGTCAATCACACACGCTCTCAACATGTCCTCCAATGTCTGAATGGTGCGCTCTGCCTTCCCATCAGTCTGAGGATGAAAGGCAGTACTAAGCTTTACCTACGTGCCCAAGCTTTTCTTGAAGGATCTCAAGAAATGTGAAGTAAATTGGGCTCCTCTATCTGAAATGATAGACAAAGGAATCCCATGCCATCTCACAATCTCATCAATGTAGAGTCTCGCATAATCCTTGGCTCTGTAAGTAGACTTCGTAGGGATAAAGTGGGCAGACTTAGTCAATCTGTCCACAATAACCCATATGGAGTCATGCTGCCTCCTAGTCCTCAGAATACCAACCACGAAGTCCATATTAATGGCCTCCCACTTCCAAGTTAGAACCTCAATAATCTGAGTCAGACCGCCAGGCTTAAGATGCTCTCCCTTAACCTGCTGACAATTAGGATACTTGGCCACATATTCTGCAATGTCCTTCTTTATGCCATCCCACCAATAAATCTTCTTAAGATCATGATACATCTTGGTGGAACCTGGATGTATGGAATATCTGGAACCAAGGGCCTCTGTAACAATTCTGGTCCGCAAATCATCCACATCTGATACACACAGCTTGTCTTGATATCTAAGTATGCCATCACCTCCCAAAGCGAAAGACTCATTCATCTTCATCAACAATGAGTCCTTCAGCTCCATCAACACAGGATCTAGATGGTGACCCTGCTTGACTTCAACTACCAAGGATGATTCAGAACTAGGATGAACTGAAACACCCCCACTAGTAGAGTCAACCAATCGTACACCCAGTCTGGCCAGTCTATGTACATCTTTCACCAACTCTTCTCATCCTCAACGTGGGCTGTACTTCCCATGCTCATCCTGCTCAAAGCATCAGCAACAACATTAGCCTTACCTGGATGGTAGTGAACATTCATGTCATAATCCTTCAACAGCTCCAACCATCTCCTATGACAAAAGAGTCAAGGTATTCACGGAAGACTCGGTTCATGAGGTCAATAAATGGAGCAGGTGCATTCGTAAGACCAAATGACATGACTAAGAACTCATAATGACCATAACAGGTACGAAAGGGTGTCTTTGGTATATCTCCATCCCTAACTCTAAGCTGATGATACCCTGAATGAAGATCAATCTTAGAGAAGAAACTAGACCCTTGGAGCTGATCGAACAACTCATCTATTCTGGGAAGTGGATACTTATTCTTTATAGTGACTTTGTTGAGCTGCCGATAATCGATACACATTCTATAGGTTCCATCCTTCTTTTTCACAAACAACACTGGAGCGCCCCAAGGGGATATGCTCGGCTGAATGGAACCCTTGTCAGTGAGATCTTTTAACTGCAGCTTCAACTCTTTGAGTTCCGCTGGAGCCATTCTGTAAGGAGGAATTGAAATTGGTTTAGTATCGGGTTCTAAGTCGATACAAAAATCAATCTCTCAAGGGGGAGGGACTCCAAGCAAATCATCAGGAAATACATTTAGGAACTCATTCACTACAGCAACTGAGTCTCTGGAAGGAATGTCATGATCTAAATCATTAACATTCACAAGATTACACAACAACCCCTTGGACACCATTTTATTGGCCTTAAGGTTAGAAATTAAGAGGTTAGGACGACTCGAGTTGTACCCCTCCCAGACTAGATCCTCTTCATCAGGGAAACGAAATCTCACCACTCTACTACGACAGTCCAAGCAAGCATAACAACTGTGAAGCCAGTCCATGCCAAGAATAACATCAAAATCATGCATGGGTAACTCAACCAAGTCTGCACACATAGCCTTACCACTTATAACTATTGGGCAATCCTTGTAAACTCTATCAGTTCTTACATTTTCTCCTAAAGGTGTACTAACCACTATAGGATCATGCATAACTTCAGGCAATATCTCAAAAGTGAGAGCAAGCAAAGGAGTTACAAAGGAAAGCGTAGACCCTGGAACAAGTAAAGCATAAACAGAAGTTGAGAATACTTGCAGCATACCTGTGACCATATCAGCGGACTTCTCCTGCTCCTCCCTGCCCTTCAAGGCATAGAACATGTTCCTCTTAGGAGGCTCGGCTGCTGCTGCACCCTGTGGATTGGGCCTAGGCTGAGCATTACCTCCAGCTTGACCTCTGTTCTGTGGGCAGTCTCTAACCATGTGCCCACTCTTACCGCAACCGAAGCATGCATTAGTGTCCTGTCTGCACTATCCGTTGTGAGCTCGGCCACACTTAGCACAGTTCTTTTTAGGACGCTGCATCTCACCTCCATTGCCCTTCTTGGGCTCAGGTATGCCGCCTCTAGGTGTTGTACTCCTCTGAGAGTTGGAGTTCCCAGAACTCTGTTGCCCCTTCTTGAACCTGGGCTGCTCACGGACGCCAAAATTGTTTTTGCGGCCTCCATGGCTGTGACCTGCCTGATCTTGAGGCTTAGGCCTCCTAGCATCACGAATACCTCTCTTTTTGCGGCTGTCCTCTACCTGCTGGACATGCACCATCAACCTGGAGAGGTCCATATTATCATGGAGCATCGCAGACCGACACTACTCCTCCAGATCTCCATTGATTCCTGTGAGGAACCTGCTCATCTCATCCCTGCTGTTAGACACAAGGGAAGTAGCACCTGGATAGTTTAACAAACTTCAGGGAATACTCCCTATCATGGATCCCTGCTTAAGGTTGATGAACTCTTCAACCTTGGCTTCCCTCATGTCTCTGGGAAAGAATCTCTCGAGAAAGGTTGTCTTAAAAAGCTCCCAAGTGACTGGAACTCCGCCCAAAACTTGTCTATCCGGCCACATCTTGCACCAAGTATGTGCAACATCCTTGAGCTGATAGGAAGCCAGCTCATCCTTCTCAGTATCTGTGGCCCTCATAGCCACAAGAATTTTATGCACCTCGTCCACAAACTCTTGGAGGTCCTTTGAAGTTCTAGACTCTGTGAAAATAGGAGGATTTATCTTCGTGAAGTCTCTTAGCCTGTCAACCATGCTACGAAACGGTGGATTCTGCCTCTAAGCATCCTACCGATTGACCTAGGCAGTCATAGCCTGGGCCTGCATAGTAGTGGCCTGTTCCATCTGGGCCAGAGATGTCCTCACCTCAGCATCAGTCAACCCAGCTGGGTTAACTGGTATAGCCACTCCTTCAGCTGGAGCTTGGGGTGGAACCTAATTGTTCCTAGCAGTTGCTCCTCCTCTCCTCTGACCAACGGTTCTCCTGGTATTCATTCTCTGAAAACAATAGGAATTGATGTTAGACACGCTCATAACACAAAAAAATTAGACATTAGTAAAAGCACGATAAGATCAGAAGAAGGGAAAAGTTTCCTATGCATCATGCAGTCTCTAATCCAGGATAGTGGTGCACTTAACTACCATGACTTAGAAACTACTCAATGTGGTTGTTGTGAACTCATTATTCTCGGAATTTAACCTAGTGCTCTGATACAAACTTTGTCACGACCGGAGTCTATACCCCAGACGAGACCGGCGTCGTTGACCTCTCAGAGGTCATAGACAAGCCTACTTACGTCATCTAGGTTAATTTTAGCGGAAAATTTGAATTTTTTTGTTTCTTAACTTACTTATTAAACATTCTCATTAATACATAAGTGTTCACCATCAACCATCTAATATTAAGATCATTAAATGAAAGAAATAGCATAATATAGTAATAAAGATATACTTGCCAAAATGGCACAAATACAATGTCTGAATAAAATAGGAAGGAAACGCTAGTGGAACATGCTACACTAGCTCAACTCTAAAACTAAGCTAGAATATAAATGGCAGCATCCTCGAAAGCATGAGGGCATACCAAGTCCGGATGAATGCTCGACGTCCGGATAGCTTCAGCGTCAACCTGTAGCTCTAGCGTCTACCTGTGCCTGCACCTAAAATTGTACAGTTGTATAGGGTTAGTACACACTTGTACTAAGTATGGTATATGCAAGCACACACCAAGGACATGCATGAGAAAGGATAGCTCTTTCCTAACAACATGATTATAGAAAGTCAAGTCAATAGACTTGCCAAATTGAGATTAGGAAAGTTAGTGAACCTTACAAATTTGGATTAGGAAAGTCAGTGAGCTTTCCAAATTTGGATTAGGAAAGTCATGCCATGAGAGTAACATGCATCATCATAATTATCATATTGCACACAACACAAAACATCTTACACATAGCACATATCATATAGCATACAACACATAACATCTTTTATAACATTCATTCATATGCCATGAGACCTTGGACTCATGGACTTGACATTAAGAATTTCCAAAATGAGGGCTCAACATATGGGACCTCAACTAGGGAGTCTTCATTAGCAAACACAGAGTCTGCTTCATTCATTCTTACGTACTTCATTTCATTTCGTTCATAGGCCAGTGTAAACACCAGCTATACCTAGGGTGTAGTTTAACACTTTCATCGGGTTTGCTGTGCAATGATCAAGAATAACCTAGTGTCATTACCTGAGTCTAGCTCACCTCTTGATTATCATATCCTAACACCTTTGGTATTATTCAATTCATTATGTGCTTCGTTTGAGGCTGGCCTCATTAAGTCATTGGGAACTTTAACTTTAACCGACACAGATCATGTGAGCATCATGAAATCCAGTGTCTCCCCAACACCAAAAAGAGGTGTAATCACTAGCTAAAGTGACCCAAAACATGCTACCGTACATGGGAATTTAACCCCGCCAGATCCCTATATTGGCAGTATAGGTTCAAAGACCAGGAGATATAAGGAGACCCATACCCGGCAAGCCGGACAGTCTCATCTCATGAGAGTTACGTGAACCTCCGCCCTTCCCTAAAGATAGCATCACCGCTCATAGCTAGTCTATCAGTGCTCAGTATAAAGTTCCATTACATTCAACTCATACGTCATGGAAGTTGGCTTCTAGTACAAGGACATCATAGCTCATTAAATGATTTCTCATCTCATCATTAGTATTAAGTGTGTTAATCTCAATTCTTTCATTAGAGTGTTTATAGAGACTGGTCTCTTCATTATCTTACACTCTCATATGTGAGTACGTTTTGGTAACATTTACTTAGGCTCATTTGAGATTGTTCTCATCTTTTACATTAGCCTCATATCATGTTGTCACCACATTCATTAACATTAGCACATTTGCTCTTCATAATTACTCACCCCTTTTTACATGAATGTTCATTTCATCATATGCCAATATACTTGGCCAATTGTGTATTTCATACCCTTACTTATCCCTTCTAGGATTTCATCATTTCATTGTTCATTTCATCATTTCATTGTTCATTTCATCATTTCATTACATACATCTTAGGTTCACTTACTTTTAAACGTATGTTAGACTTATGGGTCTATACATACAAGCCATGAGGCTTCATTCATAGTTCGTTAAGTGATTCATACATTCCTAAGATTATGTAGTACAAGACTTATGTATCTTGTATATAAGACAATATCTTGATTTCGATCTAAATAGGTGTTATTATTCTTGAATATTTAATTCACGTATGACTTATGTATCAATACGGAAGTTTGGGCAAGGAAACACAAGTTTGAATCACTTGGACAACATTTACATTTTTCATTGATTTTATTTTTAATCTTCATGTCATTGGAACTCTAGATCGAACCCCAGCATTAACATTCTATCTTTAGTTTTCTCCTTGGTTTTCCTCTTAATCTGGCCGAAGGGTTCCTCGACAGAAAAGACAACGGCGGACGTGCTGATGACTTCCACCACATCAAGGTGACACTCTACCGTGGGTTCGAACCCCCACAACCCCTTTTTATTTTTCATTAAAACTTTATTGTTCCATTTCGCCTAGACCAAGAGCTTGTGGGATCAAACCCCCACAGCCCCTTTTATTTTATTCATTATTTTTCACTGGGCATTGGGAGGTGGTGGGTTCGAACCCCCACATCCTCCTTATTTAAGTTTTAAATTCGCTAAGGCTGTGAGGTTGTGGGTTTAAACCCCCACAACCTCCTATTTTTATTTTTAATTAAAACTCCCTAAGCTAGGCGTTTGGCAGTGAGGTTAAGGGATCGAGCCCCCACAGCCTCACTTTGATTTATTAATTAATTTCGCATTTCTCCCTTCTATCCCTGAGGTCGTGGGTTCGATTCCCATGCCTCACATTTTCTTTTTCTTTGATTTCTCTTTTCTCATTCGCAGCGTGGAGGTAGCGGGATCGATTCCCAAGCCTCCCATTTATTTGTTTAATTTATTGTTCTCTTCTTTCTCATCCAGTAACCCGATTTTGATTCCCCCTAGCCCCCGTTTCTTTTATTTTTTTTGCGAATTACGACTGCCACTCGGGTGAGGTCACGGTTTCGAATCCTCGTGGCCTCACAACTTTAACATTTACTAAATTTCCAAATTTTTATTCATCAACTTTTAGTCTAAACCAAGTTTGTATATTACTGGAAACATTTAGTCATTTTTCAACTCATATTCATCACACTTTCACTTGATTCATAGGGTGTATTCATATACCATTTTAACACATTCTTTAGGCACATCTTTCATAGGTTTGTTTGGCTAAAAGAGTGTTATTCAATCAGCCACATTTCATTACAATGAACATCACGTTATGTACAACTTTGGCACATAAAATACAAAGATTAAACATGCCATTTCACACCTCCAACAGTGACTAAGTTCACTGCCACACGTTGCACACACACATCACTTTTTCACATGATTTCGAACAACATATTCAATATTCACAAAATTTCAAACATGTATATTTAAATATAAACATCACAAAAACACATTTCGTCCCTACTTTGTACCAGCAAACATATGTAACCTATGATTCAATGGGAACTAGTGACAGGGACATGCAACGGGAAACAACCCTAGTTTTCAAAATGAATATCTTGAATCTTAAGGGTTCTCTTGGGAAAGGGACCAAGAGAGAAGAAACCCATACCTTAATTGATGTTCAAACGTTGAACTTGCTTCCCAAAACCCTCTCCAAAATCAGTCCAAGCCTCCTCAACGTCCACACCACTCGACGAACAACTTCTCTTTGCCTTAACGTTTTTTGTTACTTTGTTTTTCTTAGACTTTTCGTGTTTTTCTTCAAGTGTGAAGAACTTCTATCTTTGTTTTGTTCTTGAAGTTGTTTTTGGCAGAGAGAAATAGTGAAGTTTGAACGTGAGGATGTGATTGATGTGAGAGAGTGAAACGTGTGAAGTTGTTTAGGCTTAGATGATGACTTAGTCAATTTCGGACTCTCCTTAATACTTAAAAACTGATTTAATTAATTATACATGAAAGGACCATTTTGCCCTTACAAAAATCAGATTTTAAATAATAAATAAATCACCAATTTGTTGCTTCTATTGGGGCTCAAACTCGGGTAGAGTGACCTTTGCAAAATGGATCATTTCGGGTCGACCCTACCCTATCCGGCTCTTTTATTAAATTAATTAATTAATTAATTAATTTCTTAGGGTAATTACGATATTAACCTTGGCCTGGAAAAGACCATTTTTCCCCTGGACCCTCAAAACTTAAGATTTCCTCTTTTTAAGTACGGTAAAGACTCCTTTGATTAAATCTTCGTTTTTGAGAGACCTACATGGTTGGTTCCAACCTTTCCAAGCTCAACTAACTCCCCAAGTTAGTTGGCTTGGCCGTAGTAAGGGTTCTTAGGTCTGGTTCTACGCTTATCAATCCATGGAAACCGTGGTCTAATCGCAAGCATTCTTGACACATTAAACATTTCTTATCTTATTCATTTTTAGGGTTGTTACATTATGCCCCCCCTTTAGGAACATTCGTCCTGGAATGACACTACCACTACATATCGTAATGGAATTCAGATCATAACGTAATCACTATGCACCGTCAAGCAATAGCAACAAAATATTGAGAGATAAGGAAACATAGACTTAAGAGTAGGAAGTCTAACCTCAAGAACTAAAAAGATGAGGGTAGCGGGATCTCAGGTCTGCCTCAGCCTCCCACGTAGCACCCTCAATAAGATGATTTCTCCACAATACCTTCACTGTGGCAAACTCCTTGTTCCTCAGCCGCTTGACCTGTCTGTCTAAGATCTCAACAGGTACCTCCTCATAAGACAAGTCTTCATCAACCCCCAAACCTTCAACAGGTAGAATCGATGCTGGATCACCTAGGCACTTCTTCAATATAGAGACATGAAAGACTGGATGAACAAAAGCTAGCTCCGCAGGCAATGCTAACTCATAGGCCACCACACCCACACGCTGTAGGACCTCATATGGCCCAACATACCTCGGACTCAACTTTCCTTTTCTACAAAATCTCATCACCCCTTTCATAGGTGATATCTTCAAATAAACATGGTCACCAACATCAATTTCTAAGGGCCGCTTTCTGTTGTCTGCATATAACTTCTGTCGGCTGAAAGCAGTAGCCAACCTGTCCCTAATCACTCTGACCTTCTCTAAGGCCTCATGGATTATCTATGGACCCAAAATGGATGACTCTCTAACCTCGAACCACCAAACTGGAGATCTACACCTGCTACCATACAGTGCCTCAAACGGTGCCATCCCAATGCTGGAGTGATAGGTATTACTATACGAGAACTCTATAAAATGCAGATGGTCATCCCAGCTACCTCTGAAGTCAATGACACACGCTCTCAACATGTCCTCCAATGTCTGAATGGTGCGCTCTGCCTTCCCATCAGTCTGAGGATGAAAGGCAGTACTAAGCTTTACCTGCGTGCCCAAGCTTTTCTGGAAGGATCTCAAGAAATGTGAAGTAAATTGGGCTCCTCTATCTGAAATGATAGACAAAGGAATCCCATGCCATCTCACAATCTCATCAATGTAGAGTCTCGCATAATCCTTGGCTCTGTAAGTAGACTTCGTAGGGATAAAGTGGGCAGACTTAGTCAATCTGTCCACAATAACCCATATGGAGTCATGCTGCCTCCTAGTCCTCAGAATACCAACCACGAAGTCCATATTAATGGCCTCCCACTTCCAAGTTAGAACCTCAATAATCTGAGTCAGACCGCCAGGCTTAAGATGCTCTCCCTTAACCTGCTGACAATTAGGATACTTGGCCACATATTCTGCAATGTCCTTCTTTATGCCATCCCACCAATAAATCTGCTTAAGATCATGATACATCTTGGTGGAACCTGGATGTATGGAATATCTGGAACCAAGGGCCTCTGTAACAATTCTGGTCCGCAAATCATCCACATCTGATACACACAGCTTGTCTTGATATCTAAGTATGCCATCACCTCCCAAAGCGAAAGACTCATTCATCTTCATCAACAATGAGTCCTTCAGCTCCATCAACACAGGATCTAGATGGTGACCCTGCTTGACTTCAACTACCAAGGATGATTCAGAACTAGGATGAACTGAAACACCCCCACTAGTAGAGTCAACCAATCGTACACCCAGTCTGGCCAGTCTATGTACATCTTTCACCAACTCTTCTCATCCTCAACGTGGGCTGTACTTCCCATGCTCATCCTGCTCAAAGCATCAGCTACAACATTAGCCTTACCTGGATGGTAGTGAACATTCATGTCATAATCCTTCAATAGCTCCAACTATCTCCTATGACAAAAGAGTCAAGGTATTCACGGAAGACTCGGTTCATGAGGTCCATAAATGCAGCAGGTGCATTCGTAAGACCAAATAACATGACTAAGAACTCATAATAACCATAACAGGTACGAAAGGGTGTCTTTGGTATATCTCCATCCCTAACCCTAAGCTGATGATACCCTGAACGAAGATCAATCTTAGAGAAGAAACTAGACCCTTGGAGCTGATCGAACAACTCATCTATTCTGGGAAGTGGATACTTATTCTTTATAGTGACTTTGTTGAGCTGCCGATAATCAATACACATTTTATAGGTTCCATCCTTCTTTTTCACAAACAACACTGGAGCGCCCCAAGGGGATATGCTCGGCTGAATGGAACCCTTGTCAGTGAGATCTTTTAACTGCAGCTTCAATTCTTTGAGTTCCGCTGGAGCCATTCTGTAAGGATGAATTGAAATTGGTTTAGTATCGGGTTCTAAGTCGATACCAAAATCAATCTCTCGAGGGGGAGAGACTCCAAGCAAATCATCAGGAAATACATTTAGGAACTCATTCACTACAGGAACTGAGTCTCTGGAAGGAATGTCATGATCTAAATCATTAACACTCACAAGATTACACAACAACCCCTTGGACACCATTTTATTGGCCTTAAGGTTAGAAATTAAGAGGTTAGGATGACTCGAGTTGTACCCCTCCCAGACTAGATCCTCTTCATCAGGGAAACGAAATCTCACCACTCTACTATAACAGTCCAAGCAAGCATAACAACTGTGAAGCCAGTCCATGCCAAGAATAACATCAAAATCATGCATGGGTAACTCAACCAAGTCTGCACACATAGCCTTACCACTTATAACTATTGGGCAATCCTTGTAAACTCTATCAGTTCTTACATTTTCTCCTAAAGGTGTACTAACCACTATAGGATCATGCATAACTTCAGGCAATATCTCAAAAGTGAGAGCAAGAAAAGGAGTTACAAAGGAAAGCGTAGACCCTTGAACAAGTAAAGCATAAACAGAAGTTGAGAATACTTGCAGCATACCTGTGACCATATCAGCGGACTTCTCCTGCTCCTCCCTGCCCTTCAAGGCATAGAACATGTTTCTCTTAGGAGGCTCGGCTGCTGCTGCACCCTGTGGATTAGGCCTAGGCTGAGCATTACCTCCAGCCTGACCTCTGTTCTGTAGGCAGTCTCTAACCATGTGCCCACTCTTACCGCAACCGAAGCATGCATTAGTGCCCTGTCTGCACTATCCGTTGTGAGCTCGGCCACACTTAGCACAGTTCTTTTTAGGATGCTGCATCTCACCTCCATTGCCCTTCTTGGGCTCAGGTATGCCGCCTCTAGGTGTTGTACTCCTCTGAGAGTTGGAGTTCCCAGAACTCTGTTGCCCCTTCTTGAACCTGGGCTGCTCACGGACGCCAAAATTGTTTTTGCGGCCTCCATGGCTGTGACCTGCCTGATCTTGAGGCTTAGGCCTCCTAGCATCACGAATACCCCTCTTTTTGCGGCTGTCCTCTACCTGCTGGACATGCACCATCAACCTGGAGAGGTCCATATTATCATGGAGCATCGCAGACCGACACTACTCCTCCAGATCTCCATTGATTCCTGTGAGGAACCTACTCATCTCATCCCTGCTGTTAGACACAAGGGAAGTAGCACCTGGATAGTTTAACAAACTTCAGGGAATACTCCCTGTCATGGATCCCTGCTTAAGGTTGATGAACTCTTGAACCTTGGCTTTCCTCATGTCTCTGGGAAAGAATCTCTCGAGAAAGGTTGTCTTAAAAAGCTCCCAAGTGACTGGAACTCCGCCCAAAACTTGGCTATCCGGCCACATCTTGCACCAAGTATGTGCAACATCCTTGAGCTAATAGGAAGCCAGCACAGCCTTCTCAGTATCTGTGGCCCCCATAGCCACAAGAATCTTATGCACCTCGTCCACAAACTCCTGGCGGTCCTTTGAAGTTCTAGACCCTGTGAAAATAGGAGGATTCATCTTCGTGAAGTCTCTTAGCCTGTCAGCCATGCTACGAACCGGTTGATTCTCCCTCTAAACATCCTGCCGATTGACCTGGGCAGTCATAGCCTGGGCCTGCATAGTAATGGCCTGTTCCATCTAGGCTAGAGATGTCCTCACCTCAGCATCAGTCAACCCAGCTGGGTTAACTGGTATAGCCACTCCTTCAGCTGGAGCTTGGGGTGGAACCTGATTGTTCCTAGCAGCTGCTCCTCCTCTCCTCTGACCAACGGTTCTCCTAGTATTCATTCTCTGAAAACAATAGGAATTGATGTTAGAAACGCTCATAACACCAAGAAATTAGACATTAGTAAAAGCACGATAAGATCAGAAGAAGGGAAAATTTTCCTATGCATCATGCAGTCTCTAATCCAGGATAGTGGTGCACTTAACTACCATGACTTAGAAACTACTCAATGTGGTTGTTGTGAACTCATTATTCTCGGAATTTAACCTAGTGCTCTGATACAAACTTTGTCACGACCGGAGTCTAGACCCTAGACGAGACCAGCGTCGTTGACCTCTCAGAGGTCGCAGACAAGCCTACTTACGTCATTCTTACGTCATCTAGGTTAATTTTAGCGGAAAATTTGAAATTTTTTGTTTCTTAACTTACTTATTAAGCATTCTCATTAAGACATAACTGTTCACCATCAACCATCTAATATTAAGATCATCAAATGAAAGAAATAGCATAATATAGTAATAAAGATGTATTGCCAAAATGGCACCAATACAATGTCTGAATAAAACAGGAAAGAAACACTAGTGGAACATGCTCCACTAGCTCAACTATAAAACTAAGCTAGAATATAAATGGCAGCATCCTCGAAAGAATGAGGGCATACCAAGTCCGGATGAATGCTCGACGTCCGGTTAGCTTCAGCGTCAACCTGTAGCTCTAGCGTCCACATGTGCCTGCACCTAAAATTGTAGAGTTGTATGGGGTTATTACACACTTGTACTAAGTATGGGTATATGCAAGCACACACCAAGGACATGCATGGATAGCTCTTTCCTAACAACATGATTATAGAAAGTCAAGTCAATGGACTTGTCAAATTGAGATTAGGAAAGTTTGTGAACATTCCAAATTTGGATTAGGAAAGTCAGAGAGCTTTCCAAATTTGGATTAGGAAAGTCATGCCATGAGAGTAACATGCATCATCATAATTATCATATTGCACACAACACATAACATCTTACACATAGCACATATCATATAGCATACAGCACATAACATCTTTTATAACATTCATTCATATGACATGAGACCTTGGACTCATGGACTTGACATTAAGACTTTCCAAAATGAGGTCTCAACATATGGGACCTCAACTAGGGAGTCTTCATTAGCAAACACAGAGTCTGCTTCATTCATTCTTACGTACTTCATTTCATTTCGTTCATAGGCCAGTGTAAACACCAGCTATACCTAGGGTGTAGTTTAAGACTTTCATCGGGTTTGCTGTGCAATGATCAAGAATAACCTAGTGTCATTACCTGAGTCTAGCTCACCTCTTTATTATCATATCCTAACACCTTTGGTATCATTCAATTCATTATGTGCTTCATTTGAGGCTGGCCTCATTCAGTCATTGGGAAATTTAACTTTAACAGACATAGATCATGTGTGCATCATGAAATCCAGTGCCTCCCCAACACCAAAAAGAGGTGTAATCACCAGCCAAAGTGACCCAAAACATGCTAGCGTACATGGGAATTTAACCCCGCCAGATCCCTATATTGGCAGTATAGGTTTGAAGACCAGGAGATATAAGGAGACCCATACCCGGCAAGACGGACAGTCTCATCTTATGAGAGTTACGTGAACCTCCGCCCTTCCCTAAAGATAGCATCACCGCTCATAGCTAGTCTATCGTTGCTCAGTATAAAGTTCCATTACATTCAACTCATACGTCATGGAAGCTGGCTTCTAGTATAAGGACATCATAGCTCATTAAATGATTTCTCATCTCATCATTAGTATTAAGTGTGTTAATCTCAATTCTTTCATTAGAGTGTTTATATAGACTGGTCTCTTTATTATCTTACACTCTCATATGTGAGTACGTTTCGGTAACATTTACTTAGGCTCATTTGAGATTGTTCTCATCTTTTACATTAGCCTCATATCATGTTGTCACCACATTCATTAACATTAGCACATTTGCTCTTCATAATTACTCACCCCTTTTTACGTGAATGTTCATTTCATCATATGCCAATATACTTGGCCAGTTGTGTATTTCATACCCTTACTTATCCCTTCTAGGATTTCATCATTTCATTGTTCATTTCATCATTTCATTACATACATCTTAGGTTTACTTACTTTTAAACGTATGTTAGACTTATGGGGCTATACATACAAGCCATGAGGCTTCATTCATAGTTCATTAAGTGATTCATACATTCCTAAGATTATGTAGTACAAGACTTATGTATCTTGTATATAAGCCAATATCTTGATTTCGATCTAAATAGGTGGCATTATTCTTGAATATTTAATTCACGTATTACTTATGTGTCAATACGGAAGTTTGGGCAAGGAAACACAAGTTCGAATCACTTGGACAACATTTACATTTTTCATTGATTTTATTTTTAATCTTCATGTCATTGGGACTCTAGATCGAACCCCAGCATTAACATTCTATCTTTAGTTTTCTCCTTGGTTTTCCTCTTAATCTGGCCGAAGTGTTGTGGGTTCGAACCCCCACAACCCCTTTTTATTTTTCATTAAAACTTTATTGTTCCATTTCGCCTAGACTAAGAGGTTGTGGGATCAAACCCCCACAGCCCCTTTTATTTTATTCATTATTTTTTGGTGGGCATTGGGAGGTGGTGGGTTCGAACCCCCACAGCCTCCTTATTTAAGTTTTAAATTCGCTAAGGCTGTGAGGTTGTGGGTTCGAACCCGCACAACCTCCTATTTTTATTTTTAATTAAAACTCCCTAAGCTAGGCGTTTGGTGTGAGGTTGTCAGATTGAGCCCCCACAGCCTCACTTTGTTTTATTAGTTAATTTCGCATTTCTCCCTTCTATCCCTAAGGTCGTGGGTTCGATTCCCATGCCTCACATTTTCTTTTTCTTTGATTTCTCTTTCTCATTTGCAGCCTGGAGGTCATGGGTTCGATTCCCACGCCTCCCATTTATTTGTTTAATTTATTGTTCTCTTCTTTCTCATCCAGTAACCCGATTTCGATTCCCTCCAGCCCCTGTTTTTTTTATTTTTTTCGCGAATTACGACTGCCACTCGGGTGAGGTCACGGGTTCAAATCCTGCTAGCCTCACCCCTTTAACATTTACTAAATTTTCAGATTTTTATTCATCAACTTTTAGTCTAAACCAAGTTTGTATATTACTGGAAAATTTAGTCATTTTTCAACTCATATTCATCACACTTTCACTTGATTCATAGGGTGTATTCATATACCATTTTAACACATTATTTAGGCGCATCTTTCATAGGTTTGTTTGGCTAAAAGAGTGTTATTCAATCAGCCTTATTTCATTACAATGAACATCATATTGTGTACAACTTTTGCACATAAAATACAAAGATTAAACACGCCATTTCACACCTCCAACAGTGACTAAGTTCACTGCCACACGTTCCACACACACATCACTTTTTCACATGATTTCGAACAATATATTCAATATTCACAAAATTTCGAACATGCATACTTTAACATAAACATCACGAAAACACATTTCGTCCCTACTTTGAACCAGAAAACATATGTAACCTATGATTCAATGGGATCTAGTGACAGGGACATGCAACTGGGAACAACCCTAGTTTTCGTAATGAATATCTTGAATTTTAAGGGGTCTCTTGGGAAAGGGACCAAGAGAGAAGAAACAGATACCTTAATTGATGTTCAAACGTTGAACTTGCTGCCCAAAACCCTCTCCAAAATCAGTCCAAGCCTCCTCAACGTCCACACCACTCGACCGACAACTTCTCTTTGACTTAACATTTTTGGTTACTTTGTTTTTCTCAGACTTTTCGTGTTTTTCTTCAAGTGTGAAGAACTTCTATCTTTGTTCTATTCTTGAAGTTGTTTTTGGCAGAGAGAAATAGTGAAGTTTGAACGTGAGGATGTGATTGACATGAGAGAGTGAAACGTGTGAAGTTAATTAGGCTTAGATGATGACTTAGTCAATTTAGGACTCTTCTTAATACTTAAAATCTGATTTAATTAATTATACATGAAAGGACCATTTTTCCCTTACAAAAATTAGATTTTAAATAATAAATAAATCACCAATTTGTTGCTTCCATTGGGGCTCGAACTCGGGTGGAGTGACCTTTGCGAAATGGATCATTTCGGGTCGACCCTACCCTATCCGGCTCTTTTATTAAATTAATTAATTAATTAATTCCTTAGGGTAATTACGATATTACCCTTGGCCTGGAAAAGACCATTTTTCCCCTGGACCGTCAAAACTTAAGATTTCCTCTTTTTAAGTCCGGTAAAGATTCCTTCGATTAAATCTTCGTTTTGGAGAGCCCTACATGGTTGGTTCCAACCTTTCCAAGCTCAACTAACTCCCCAAGTTAGTTGCCTTGGACGTAGTAAGGGTTCTGAGGTCTGGTTCTACGCGTATCAATCCGTGTGAACCTTGGTCTAATCGCAAGAATTCTTGACACATTAAACATTTCTTATATTATTCATTTTTAGGGTTGTTACAGCTACATGGTCTCATGTCAGTTATTGCACTTCTTTCGCTAATGTAAAAGTAAATGGACAAGTTAAGTATGTGAATTTTTATTACGGTTGTCTTGAAGGGTACTACATAGGGTGAGGAGGGTATGAGACTTCTCTTCCTCATTGCACATGTGGGATCTTAAGGGATGGTTCTAGTAGTGTTCTTTTATGATTATGATTTGTTGATAACCTATGAGTAGTATATATATTAAATATGTCATGATGAATTATGAGAACATGTTATAAGTATGAAGTGGGTTTCTTAATGTTATACTTAGCCTTGGATAAGATTATGGGGTTCTATATTTGGCATTGAACAAGTATTGATTGGGTGGTCTACATGTTGGGTTGTTATTATATTGAATTGACTTATTATGCTACTTATATATGCATGTTGAGTTAAACAAATAGAAAGCATGATTTTTACTAAATCGTCCTTTTCTCGTGCATTGATGATTTTGTACATAGAAGCCATACTTAGTACATGTGGTTTTTACTAACCCATATTTCTATTTTTTCCCCAAAAATTTTAGGTTCGGGACATTTAAGAGATTTGTGGCTATTGAAGAAGAAGACTTGGATCTATCCTAAGTCAATTGGTGAATCCTCATGAGTTCCGAGGATAGAGCCGCTTATCAAGCCTTATTAGTTTCTTCTATGTTTTGAGATATATATTCCATTCTCATGTTGATATTCATTGTAGCGTATATGACATATTGTAATAGACTAAGGGCTATGCCCCAAGTATTGTGATTCATAAACTTGTAGATGATTTGTATGTGAGATGAGACTTTAGACTCCTACATGATTTTTTATGCTAAAAGAGAAGTCTATTTACACTTTGTTTGTGAGGAGTCTATGTAAACTCCATATATATGCGAGAAACCTAAGTAAGGTTCATAATGAGAAGTTTTAAATTTTCCCGTATTTTTTCACCTATGATGTGATAGGATGTATGCTAAGGGTTTGTTTTAGTCCTCTCAGAGGACGACAACACCGGTAACCCCTAGGGGGTACTTTTGGTCGTAACGATCATTCATTCATCGGAAAGCTCTTAGTAATATTGAGATTACTTCTAGACACTCTATACCTACTCACGGGAAAGTGTCAATCCAACACCCGCCCATTCATTCATTAGAGTTCTATTGAGAAAACCTTTCAATAGGCTCACATTCATGACATTATCATTAGCTTCATTCATCAATTCAAGTGTATGACTGCATATATGAAAAATCCTTTCATATAACCACCATCATTTATGACCTTACATTTTAAACATGATCAGACTGCATTCATCATAATCCACAAAAAATATACTTCACATTTACATTATGCTCTAATAGTCATACTATCTTCAAGAATCACATGCATAACTTCATAATACCCCTCTATACACATGCATCATAACATTACCTCACTTAACATCTAATTCCTTCAAGGACATTGTCACAACACACATGCATATACATATAAAATTTCTAAACACCACTACCATAAGTGGACCATACCGTACGAGAACAGTTCAATAAAACTATAGCAATTTAGATCAACTTACCCTTCATCTAAGCCATGATCACTTTTTTACAATCTTCCAATCATCATAATTAGTCATGGATATCAATATCTTAAAATAGTTTAACATAATATAGGGACAGTTCTATTAATATCCAATCACATTAATCAAATCGACTTGGTAAGCCAATTTAGGAGAATAGGACAAAACATGGGGTTTTCAAGGAGTTCCATTGAAAATCAGCTTAAAACCCTTGATCCAACATTTATTACATCAATATCGTGACTTAACCATGCATAGAATAGAAATTAGGGAATTTGGTCATTGATACACCTTTGAAAACCTTTGAATTGGACTTCTTGAATGAGAAGTGATTCAAGAATTGCAAAAACCCTCAGAATAAATTGGTCAAACTAGAGATTCACGTGTGTTTTATGAGTTAATAAAGTGTTAAAATAATGAATAATATCTTTAGAAGTCAGTTTAAAGTGTTTGTAAGTCGAACGTCAAAGACGACTAATATGTTCGAAAACTAGACTTGTGTGTGATAGTATGTCCTTATTTGTTGTGCATGTTAATAGGTGTTGTTTGGAGTCTAAAATCAGTGGTGACTACTCTAGAAGCTAGAGGGACATACCTAGGGTTAAAAAGTCCGGAAACGACTCTCCAAGGACTAACCAAAGGGTCCTTTGAGGAGGACCCAAGCTGTGACATGAAGGCTGCCGTTACCAACCTGTTTGTAGAAGTACCTGCGCGTCGCGTAGCTGGTACTTAAAGTCAGAAAGAATGCCTTGCAACGAGGGCTTGTCACAAACCATTCTGTCTTAAAATTAATTCCAAAATCAATATGTTGATTCGTCCTCGCGACGCGGAGCCATGTCCCAAATTAAGTTGCGTCGTTTTTAAGACAAATTAGAATTGGTTAAAGGGCCCAATAAGTGTCTTTTGGGTACTTTGGGGATTATTTAGGGACTGTTTTTAGGTAACTTTAAACCCCAATTCACACATCAAATCAAAACCGTCAAGTTAAAAAAAAAAATCTCTCCACAACCCTTTCTTCAAAAACCTCCATTTTCATGAACCTTTGAAGCTTGAAGGAAGAAGTTCAAATATTTTCAAGTTTCAACAAAAAATTTGTGGTCTTTTTATCAACTATGGTATTGTAGTTCATCCTTGATTCTTCTCTTATTCAAGTAGCCAATCCAAAGACTTTTCAAAAAGGGTTTCAAATTCTAAATTATTCTATTTTGAATTCTAAGCATGGGTCTTTGGATAAAAAGGTTTTAATGGATGAATTATGATGTTGTCAATATAAAGTGATGATTTTATGGTCAAAAACTCAATGAACCCATGACCATGCAAATTCTAAACTTTTAATTTATGAAGTGGGTTAAATGTATATGATTAGATAATGTTGAAGTTGTGTTTTCCTTATGTTTTATTGTGATTATGTACTGCCATGTATGCCTTATTATAATGATTTATTGGAAGTATTGAGAAAAGGTGGTCAAAGCTTGGATGATGGGTAAGTTGATCTATAATGTTTAATTCTTATTTAATTGATTTGAGTATTATGGTGCACCTTTTGTGTCGGTGTTTAATTGAAGCATATAAATATATGTGTATTGTGATCATGCCCCGGAAGGTATTAAAGGTGGAGTAAAGAGTTGTTATAATGTATATGCATGAGATGTCTTATGAAGTTGAGAATGTGGGTCTTGAAGATGGTAGATCTAAATGAAGTATAATGTACATATGAAGAGTGATATTGTGTGAATATGATGAGTGTAGTATGATTATGTTTAGAAGTCAAATTTATGAATATGGTGGTTATGTGGAGAGTGTTATCACATGTATTCACACACACACACTCCAAATGAATGAATAAAGTTAATGAATTAAAATGGGAGATTGTAGGGTAGACATCGTTCGTGAGTAGTGATGAAGTGTCTTATACTAACCCTACTATCCCTATGAATTCTACCGAATGAAGAAGGGGTATTTTGGGTGGACACTCTTCGTGAGTTGAGATGAAGTATTTAGTAGCAACATTACAATTCCTTAGAGATTTCCAAAAAAGGTTGGAGGATACATAATTTTCATGTGTTGAGATGTGGTATTCGAAAGTAACCTATAGAGATTAGTACTCATCGTCAGTTGAGATGTAGTACTTGGTAGAATCTCTTAACCTATAGCTAATGAATGTAATGAATTTCTAGAACTCCGTGGGGACTAACGCTTAGCACCGAAAGGATTTGAAGAAGGGGTGGATACTCTTCATGAGTAGAGATGTTGTATCCAATGTACCTCTTGAGATGAGTACTCTTCGTGAGTTGAGATGTAATACTTATAAAAAATTTCCGTATATCATAACAATGTGCTCGCATAGCTTTAGCTATTGGAGATCCATGTGAAGGATAAGAGAATGACTCTATTTCAGGCTAGTGGAGATTCCTCATCCGATAGGGGTTAATACCGGGATTCAATGTGTACCTCTCATAGTCTATGTCGTTAATGCTATCCCCCATTAAAGGAGTGTAATAAACTAAGTCTTCCAAAGGGTGGTGGAATGGGACGTCATCTATCTATTGCACGAGTAGACATTTGGAGGGAGTCTTGGTGTGTCCTTATATGAAAATGTTTGAATGGGTTACTACGTTATATTATTAAAGTAAGTTCACTTTATGTCTAATGTTATTGAGCATATTTATATTATTTCTAATTTTTGTGAAGGTCTTGCAAATGATGAATGCGATGTGCCTAGTCGACGGTGATCCCTAATGAGCACTAAGTGGAAGTAGTAGTATGGGATGCTACTTTCACATCGAACTAATGTAACTTGGGGTTGTGTTGGAGTATGGTCCTTATGTGAAGTTATTAAATGCATGTCTGTTTCCTCTAGTATCTTTAGTGATGAATTTTTGACTTGTTGAATTGAAATGAAGCATGCTTATCTTCGGTATTCTTAAGGATCACTTAGGTTTTTATTGAAGGGGTTGAATGGGCAGTCTCTTCATGTCTTACCTAGGTGGGCCTTAGGATAGCTTTGGATATGAAGTTCTAAATGATAAATGGAATACTTGATGAATGTGACTAATTGTGATATTTATGGAAGTAATACTTGTATGTTAAATGATGACTTGAAAGATGTTTTGTAAACTTGATTCGTGAAGGTTTTACCAAAATAGTATGAAAAGTATGTTCCAACTAAGATGTACTTTTTAGCCTATTTTTTGAATATTGCCATACTTAGTACAATGTTTGTACAAACTCCATACTATTATATATTTCTAAAAGTATAGGTGGAAGGAAAGTGAAGGTTCTTAGAAGGTGAATCTTAGGAAGTACAATCCTCTCAAGATCAGTATATTCTCATATATTTGAGGACATGAACTATGTCTCTTTTAGTTTCTTTCCTTCAAGACATATTTTATAAATTAGTATCTTTCTTTCAATGTAATAGGTCATGACCATATGATGTTAAGACATGTCTAAGTTGGCTTGTGATGAGAGTTGTTCTTAGTTATATAAAAGAGTTTCTTGTTAGTTATGTTGTGAATATTTTTAATTCCACACTACTTTTCATACTTATGTAATGAATGATATCTAAGAGGATTGTACAAGACTTCCGAGAGGTCAAGACGCCGTGTAACTTCTAGGGTGTACGCTTGGGTTGTTACAAACATGGTATCAAAGCATAAGGTTTTGGGAAGATAGTGTTAGGGTCCAAAGTCTCACAAACCATATCTAGTAGTATTTTTCATCGGTATGAGTCGCGACACACAAATGAGCAGGAGGCTATAAGGCGATAGAAGTTTCACTTTCTTAATTACTCTTGTATCGTTCCATAGAGTTGAGTTCTATTAGTGTATTTCCTAATCTCTTGTCTTGTGTCTATAGGATATGAATACAAGAAGGGCAGCGCAACAAGAAGGGAGGAATGACTAGTTAATGAGGGAGTTCTTCATTGGGGTGAACAAGTACCTATAGGTAACAAAGAGAATGTGAATGAAGATGTTCCCCCTCAAGTTTTACAAGGTATTCAAGCTCCCAATGTCTAAGGGGATATGTCTAATGTAGAGATAAGGGCTTCTCTTCGAGCTTTGACCTAAGTAATGATGATTAAACCTCAAGTCTTGACTAATCATGTAGTTGCCCAAGATAACCTACGGGTTGGAACTCAAGGGAACCTTAATGCAATTACTCCCTCTTCTAGAATCTAGGATTTCATGAGGATAAATCCTTATACTTCCCATGGCACTAAGGTTTATGAATATCCACAAGGCTTCATAGATGAGGTATTCAAGGTGGTGGATGTTATGGGTGTGACGCCTAGAGAGAAAGCGGAACTAGCTGCTTCCCAACTAAAAACTGTGGCACAAGTGTTGTTTGAGCAATGGAAGGATGAGAGACTGTAGGGGCAGTCCTGGTAGATTGGGGAGTATTCAAGATGGCCTTTCTTGATAGGTTTTTCCCCATAGATTTGAGGGAGAAAAAGTTAGTAGAATTCATGAACCTCCGTCCAGGAGGAAATGAGTGTGAAGGAGTATTCTCTCAAGTTTACCCAACTCTATGAGTATGCCCCAGCCTTGGTAGAAAACTCTAGGGCTAGAATGAATAAGTTCCTGATGGGGTTGTCTTGTTTGGTTGAAGAAGAGTGTCTTATGAGAATGATCCATCATGATATGGATATCTCTAGGCTTATGGTGTATGCTCAACAAATTGAAGAGTGTAAGCTTAGGTAGATGAGCAAAGATGGTAAGAAGGCTAGGTCGGATGAACAAAGTCAACCTAAGTCTAAGAAGAGGTTCTATAATCAAGATTCTTCCATGGGGAGCAAGTATAGGGTTCCCAACCAAAACTCTCAAGGAGGGAGTGGAGGTGACTAACATATAAGAGACCTAGATGTACTACATGTGGGAAGCAACACTTGGGTACGTTTCTTGCTAATACAAATGGTTTCTTTGGATGTGGTAATATTGGTCATAAGATGACAGATTGCTTGGTACTCAAGGGAAGAGAAGGAGATCAACCGAGATCCTCATGGTGTTCCGGATCCTAATGATCCAAAGAAGAATTTTTTCTATGCACTTAAACCTAACAAAGGAGCTACTCCAGAGTGAGGCCCCGATAAGTCATAGTTCATTATAGTTTTCTTTGATTTGTTGCTAGATGGGTTTACCCTAATTGGGAAGAATGAGTTGAGTAGTAAGGTGGTTGATATCCTTATCTTTTCCTTCTATTATTACTCAAGATTGAGGCCAAGATTCTTAGTACTTTTATTAAGTTTTGGAGTCTTGCATATGAATATGAGTTGCATGTCGCCTTATGTTATTAGTGTCATTGATGATATAATGTTTTGCATGATCTTGATGATATTATAGTTAAATAGGAATATTGGTAACTAATCTATATTTCTCATGTGAATATGTATCTAATGATACTTGCCTAATTTCCTTATGAGTTGTTATGCTTATATGCCAATGTGTGATACATTTTGATCTTTATGATGATATGATGAGCATATCTAATGTTGTATAAGGTAGTTCCTCCATAAATTCAATTAAACTGATGAAATATTTGTGTACTTTGAATTGTGGAAATAGTTCCAAATTGCTTGTTTTGCTTAGAGTGCATAATAATGTGAAGTTGGTGTTCCTTGTAGGTTTGGTGCATTGACTTTGAATTTTGTATCCATGATGCCGTGTGTTGTGAGATGATATTTGAGTCCTTGTTGTTCTTGAAAGAGTTTAGTGTTATTCGAGGACAAATGTTTTTCTATGTGGGGGAGAGCTTAGCATGTGTTTTATGAGTTTTACATGAGTTTTATTAAATAGGTCACACTAAATCTTATCATGTGATTTATGAGTTAATAAGGTTTTAAAATTATGAATAATATCTTTATAATTCAGTTTGAATTGTTTGAAAGTGGAAAGTCAAAGAACGACCAAGACGTTTAGAAACTAGCCTTGTATATGTGCTAGTGTGTCCTTGTTCGTTGTGAATGTTTTAGGTGTTGTTTGGAGTCTAACATTAGTGGGGACGACTCTAGAACATAAAGGGACATACCTAGGGTCAAAATATCCGGGAACGACTTCCCAAGGACCAACTAAAGGGTCCTTGAGGAGGTCCCAAGGTGTGGCATGAAGCCTTCTGAAACTAGCCTATTTGTGGAAGTGCCTGCGTGTCGAGCTGCTTCCACTTAAAGGAAGAAAATTTTCCTCGAGATGGGGTATTGTCACAAACCATTATGTCTCCAAATTAATTCCAGAATCAAGATGTAGAGGTGTCCCCGCAACGTGCAGCCATGTCCCAGATTTGGTCGCATCATTATTAAGTCAAATTAGACTTGGATAAAGAGTCCAATAGGTGTAGGGGTCTTTTGGGTACTTTGGGGATTATTTAGGGACGGTTTGTAGGTCACTTTAAACCCCAATTCACCCATAAAATCAAAACCCTTACGTTCAAAACAAAAGGTCCCTAAAAACCTCCATTTTCAAGAAGCTTTGAAGCTCTGACGAAGAAGTAAAAAATTTCAAGTTTCAACCCAAAATTCGGGGGATTTTTTTCAACAAAGTTATGATAGTTCATCCTTGATTCCTCTCTCATTCAAGGAGCCAATCAAAAGAATTTTCAAATTCTAAATTTTCTATTTCGAATTTTAAGCATGAGTCTTTGCATAAAAAGGTTTTAATGAATGGATTATGATGTTTTCAAAAAAAGTGATGATTTTATGGTCAAAAATACAATGTACCCATGAACATGCAAATTGTCAACTTTTGACTTGTGAAGTGGGTTTAATGTATATGATTAGATAATGTTAGAGTTTTCTTTTCGTTATGTTGTATTGTGATTATGTACTCGCATGTATGCCTTATTATGATGATTTATTGAAGTATGGAGAAAAGGTGGTCAAGGATTTGATGAAGGGTAAGTTGATCTATATTGTTTAATTCTTATTGAATTGATTCGAGTGGTATGGTCCACCTTTGGTGGCGGTGTTTACTTAATGTATATGAATATATATACATATATATATATCTGTGTGTGTGTGTGTATTGTGATTATGTCCTTGATGGCTTGCAGGTGTAGTAAAGATATGTTATAATGTATATGCATGATGTCTTATGAAGTTGAGAATGTGAGTCTTGAAGATGGTAGGTCTAAATGAATTATGATGTACATATGAAGCATGATAGTGTGTGAATTATGATGATAATATGATTATGTTTAGAAGTCAAAGTTATGAATATGGTGGTTATGTGGAGAGTGTTCTCACATGTTCACACACACATTCCGAATGAATGAATAAATTTAATGAATGAAAATGACAGATTGTAGGGTAGACAACGTTCGTGAGTAGAGATGAAGTGTCTAATACCAACCCTACTATCCCTATGAACTCTAGTGAATGAAGAAGGGGAATTTTAGGGTGGACACTCTTCATGAGTTGAGATGAAATATTTAGTAGCAACCTTAGTATTCCCAAGAGCTTTCCAAAAAAGGTTGGAGGGTGGATAATTTTCATGAGTTGACATGTAGTATTCAAAAGTAACCTCTACAAATTAGTATTTATTGTGAGTTGAGATGTAGTACTTGGTAGAATCTCTTAATCTCTAGCTAACAAATGAAATGGATGTCTACAACTACATGGGGACTTTTGCTTATCACCGAGAGGATTTGAAGAAGGGGTGGATACTCTTTGCGAGTAGAGATGTTGTATCCAATGTGACTTTTAAGATGAGTACTCTTCATGAGTTGAGATATAGTACTTAGTAGCAATCCCCTTATCCCTTAACTATTTGCCCTCATAGGTTTAGCTTTTGGAGATCCATGTAAAGGCTAAGATAATGACCCTACTTTATGCAAGTGGGGATCCCTCATCCGGTAGGGGTTAATACCTGGATTCCTTGTCTATCTCTAATGGTTTATGTCATTTAAAGCTAGCCCGCACAAACAAACCTAATGAACTAAGTGTCACAACTAGGGAGAACCTCATAGAAGTAACATGACGTACTTGACCTCTCAGAGGTCTTATACAAGTCCATAGTCATCATGCATTGCATTGTCATAGGTATATTTAGCAGAAAATTTAAATACTTTCATAGAACATCATATGCTAGAACATCACTTCCATTATACATTAAATATCATAATACATAGATAGACTCTAAGTCTCTTTTTCCACCTTTGACTCAACATCATTACAGTACATTAGGAACACGAACCTTACAACATAAAATATTAACTAAGCTATTACATAACTTGAACATAAACATAACATATGAAATCCTTGAACTTAAGTATCCCTTTCGTTGAGCTTGGGAAACAAATATCAAGCCCTTCACTTTTGAGACATCCTTTAAGCATCCATAACTTACACGTTGTGTAAAAAGGTGAAGAAGAATGGTGTTAGTAAAAGAATGCACTAAGTATGACAACCATGCAAAACCAAGCATTTAAATAGGACATTTTACTTTTAAACCATGCATCATTTATTTTTGTAAAACTTCTTAAAATTTTATACAATAAGCATCATACCATTCACATACTTATTTTAAGTATATACAATAGTCACAACATCACATAAAACCATACATTTTAAAGCACATTTACAATTTATTCACAGTAAGCTCATTTCATTTATAGTAAGCTCATTCTCTTTTTAACGTAAACCCCTTTCTTTTTAACTCCTTAACTTCCCTAGTAACCCTCTAGTGATAATTGGTGCAATGTATAGATAATGTCTCATTTCACTATCCACACTCAAGCATCACCTTAAAGCCATAAGAAAATCATACATACAACTTTCATTAACCCATCACATACAGTTTTTGAACACTTTTGTATAATTAGACATATACCTCACATTTAACCCAACACACTTTATAGACCACATAGAAGAACTCATTAAAAGACCACATGCAAGTCAAGACTTCCAATCATCATCATAGTAAGAAAATAGCCAACATTAACATACTTGGAACTCACTTCACAAAGACATAATAGAACCCAACTTATAATATCATTCTAAGCCTACTAGTGCAATGCAGATTGGAAGTCCCATAACTTCACACATACTAAGTAAACCTACAAAGAGGCTACAAGCCTAAACATATTACTTCATACATCAACCATGATACTATAGTCAACTACATGACTACCAAGTATGACCTTCATCATATAGTCAGCAAGACCAACATTATACATATAAGGTAAGACATCATTATAGAGACGCAATAGGACTCATACCATGCATATCACCATAACATGTAGAAAAGACTACAATGTCATGCATAAGGAATGTAAACATATACATATACATATAGAACACTTCCTACAACACCCTTCAAGAGATACTTGTGCAATGCATAGGTAAGTTCATTACTCTCACCAATCCTAAGTAAACTCCCTTAGGTTATCCTAGTTAGGGCTCCATACATTACTTACATTGTCCATTTTACTTTAGGGAAACTATAGCCTTAACCAACGCTAAGACAATGGGTGCTAAACATGGAATTCGGTTTTGTAGAACCTCACACCAAAAGAGGTGCTCAACTTTGCCAAAGAAGAATATTAACATCATGCTAGCATATTAGGTGAACATTAACATCATGCTAGCATATTAGGTGAGCATTAACATCATGCTAGCATTAACATCACTTTCTAGATCCTATGGGGAAAACATAGTTTATGGAACTTGGAGGAATATATGGAAACCCTCTTTATCCCTATCGAGGAATTGAAGTTATCCACCTCGTGATAATTATGGTGAACCTACCTTTCCACATTGGGAAGGGATACCCCTTATCTTCAAGTTCACTCGTTGCTAAGCTAAGTTGCCTTTATTGAAAAGCAATTATTATGTTACTTTATAAAACATAGGATTTAGGAGAGTTAACCTCTCATATGCTTAGCTCATAGGTTATAGATGATAAAGTCCTTTCATCAACCTATATCACGTGAGAAAACCTTTCTCATGGACATCGCATATTCAAGCACCATCTAGTTTAGGATACAATTGAGAACACCTTTCAAGAGACCCTCCATTTACTAGATCATCATACACACATCATAGACATGCTTTCATGTATGTGTATATGTACATATATGTGACAAACCCTATCACATAACACCCTTGACCCACAAATGTTCATACTTCACTTAATTCATGAATAAGTGTAGAGGTGTAACTATATGCTAAATCCTATCATATAAACAAATTTAGACACTATGCATATTCATACTTCATTATATAAGACATGTTCATAAAATACTCATGAATTCATTTTCATATACATAGATAACAACCGAAGAATTATCCTATCAAGGCAAACATGTGCAATGCATAGACAAGGTCTCATACCCTTGTCCATACTAGTACACCTATCTAGTCATCCTAGTTAAGAGATACATAACATACTTCATGGACATAAATTACATGCAGAGTAGTGGACAGTAGTGCATATGAGAATATCCTTTCATTAGTAACCATGAACCTATACTACTTGTATGCATGCATAAGGTGTGAGTGTTCGTACATTGGTAAACATGATCACATAATGGCTATCAACATCACATTGAGGAAGCCACCCTCTTAAGACCATAATTCACATTCAAGCGTAGACCACACAACACATACTACCATAGGAGACAAGAAAACTCTCACACTTGCATTCAAGACTACTAACATTGGCTAATATCACACATTCATATAGGGTACGTAGGTAGGGATCATTTTCCAATATTACTTCATAAATGGAAGAACCTATACCTAACTCTTACATAGTCATTCACTTGCATATAACATTAGCAATACAACCTAGATCGTAACTAGAATGGAAGACTAGGCAAAATACTTCACATTGGGTGATCATCATCACCACACATTCATAATACAATTGCCTTCAAGGACATGATCACATCACATAAACATTGACAATAAGGTAAACACCCCCATGATAAGTGGAACATACCACACAATGCCATACAAGGCCAATTCAACTAGCAATCTATGGGAAATTAGAGGAAATAGACAATCTTACCAATTCACCAATGCTTTGATCATCATTGACCAGTACTCATATTTCATGAACAATTAATATATAGGGCAGCAGCTAAATGTACACTAACATAGACGAAATCATGCTTCAACGATATAGAATCAAGACTACATCATGTACATAACATCATCAATCTATAGAAGGTGGATGAATATAGGTCAACCTTACCAAATCTACAATCCTTGATCTACATTGATCAATTACACATAATTCACCATCAATTTACATAAAAGGCAGTAGATGTAATAAATTTATCATAATCGAATCACATTACAATCATCCTAACATCAAGATCATAATAACCATCACATAGGCTAAATCGAGATTTGGGAGGGATCATGGGTTCATCATAAAATTTTACTGAAATTCACTTAAAAATCAGTATATAATCTTAAATTCTTCATAATAATGCTTTTGAAATTAATTTGAGAAAGAACCCATTGCTAGATTGAAGAACATACAATTTGATCATGAATTTTCTCTTTTAAAATATTGAAAGGACCTCTTTACATGAAAGGTTATCTAAAGATGAAGGATCACCATACCTCATAATAAAAGAAAACCACGAAAAATTTATGAATAAACCATCACAATCAAATCTACAAGTTGTTCTTGAGCTTTATCTCCAATAGAGGTTCTAGAGAGGTTTTCTTTTTTGAGAGGGAAGTCTAATTTTGAAGAATGAATTGGTTATGTGGTTTTGATCTTAATAACCAACTTAGTATAACAAAAATACATAAAATAAACGCCTAGGGTCAGGTTAGGACGTTGGGTGAATTTCACATTCACCCCATAATGAAACAGTGTGCCTGGGAGCAGAATGGTGGCTGCATTGACGCCACCATCGATGCTCAGTAGACACATTGACGGGCCTTGATGCCAACTGTCGTTTGGATATGAGGCTCAACATTGATCTCTATAGATTCAAAGTTAAGTATGGTACTATGTTCCCCCATCGATGGTGCATCTTCATGACTACTGTTCGTTATTCTAGGCTTGTAGGTAGATACTACCAAGTCAATGTCTAGGCAGTGTTTGTAGTCCTCCTTGAGAGCCTTTTGCGGGCCCTTGGGAAGTCATGCCCGGACGCTTCCAACGTATATACACTCGTATATATGTAAGCGACCTTCCAAATTCGTTTCAACGAAAAGAAACACTCAATACATACCAAGGCATACCAAGACACATGCATGTCTCAAGGCTAACTTTCAAACATCATCGGACGTTCTTGGACGTTTGACCTCCAAATCACTTCAAGTGTAGCATGCATACTGTAAACACTTGTTTATCATATTTTAAACCTTTTTAGGCACATGTGAGACTCTAAGAACCTTAATTCATTTTGAGGGTCCTTACAATATCCCCCACTTGGGAATATTCATCCTCGAATGACACTTGGAACATTTCAAACACATCAAGGACCTCAATGACCCATTGAGCAACTCACAACATTCAATTACATAGTCACATAGAAGTCAATGCAACAAGATTACAAGGAATACAAACTTTCATACCATTTAGCACTCAATGCAACACAAGCAAGCAAAAACCTTTATTCACTCACTTTTTAATGCATCAAAAACATAGGCTCTTGTCGTGTTCATAGGAGGAACATCCTTCTCCTAATCATTACATGGTCTTTACATTTCATTTCATTAAGAGCTCATTATGCAAAAACCTTTAAGTCACACTTAGGAAAGTTCTACATCACTCAAGAAGAAAAGAAGCACTCATACTTCAATGCACATAGACTTGAGTTAAGTAGATCAACTAGATCCTTATCATTAAGACATAATGCCATGTACTCAACCTTACCATACTTAGTTATGTTAAGGAGGAATGTCCTTATCCTTAACACACTTACGTGACATGTCTCATGAGTTCATACACAAGCAATGTAGAAAGGTCAATTCATTTTAAATGAGTATTTCTCAACTTTTAACCAAAGCATGCTCATACTTCTTTCCTAGTGAAGTCAAAATAGTAAGTCACACCACACACATTACAACAATGGGAATTAATTTCACATAGTTTCAATTTCTAGCATAACACTAGCTTTCATAAACATGCATCAATGAGGGAAATTCTTACAATTTTTAGGCACACACAAAGACATTGGCTAGACATGCCTTCATTTGTTTTCAAGAGTGAGCCTACATTCATATTTCCCAAACCATAAAAGTCACATAATTTTCAAGAGACTCCTCATTTTTCATTTTAAGGAGACTCAATTTATCATTGATGACTTAAAACACCACACATTAAAAGTGAGTACAAACATGCTTCTTACATTATCTCATGAAGCTAAATGCACAACTAATATATCAAGATGCACATTCAACATGAGAAAACATGAATTTGATAAAAATCCTTTTTAATGTAATTTAGAATCTTTAAAACATGCTTAACGTAGGGTCAATTATGACATACATAACATTAAGAGAACATGCAACTTATACATTTATGCAACACTCCATCATGAACAATCTTCTAGGAACTCTTTGGTTTCTAGCTCAAGTAAGAATAGAAGGACAAGAAAGGGATATTTACCACCTTACTACTCACATCACCATCCCCTACTTATGGTAAACCCATTTAAGAGCAACTTAACTGAACCTTAGGGGAACTTTAGCTCACCAACATCAATAACTAAGAACGTCACCCCACTCTTGGGATCTTAGCTTAAGCAAACCCTGCATCCACATCACCTAAACGTGATTCTCAACTTAAATAAGTTCAAGGAACTCAACATAGTAACATAAAGGACACTAAAATTCTTACCATATAGGCACATTATCCCCCACTTTGGATAAGCCTAATCACACCATGCTCTTAAGAACCAAGGTCTAGGTATGTCAAAACCAACCCTACATACTCTTCACTCAAGAAGAATTAACATCATTGATGGTTCTCACTCTTAATCTTAAGTCATGGAGTCTACTAACTCAATCATTAAGGGGCAATACCTCAAGCATCATCGTTCCTCTAAGACCAACATTTAACGGAAATCCATAACAATCAATTTAGGTCATACTACCCAACCACATAAGGTATCAACTATATCATAAATACCAAGGGTCATGAAGACCATAGAGGAAACAATAGAGGAGACTTAGTCATAAGTCCTCTTTCTTTTCTTTCAATACGAGGGTAAGGTGACTTCTAGGTCATTCCAACCCATATCATTACCCAACATGGTAAGCACACTACCTTCACTGCTAGGACCAAGGCTATACAAAAGACTCCAATCCATACAAGGTAACTATGAACCATACACATATAATAAGAACACAATTGAACCATTACACATATACAAAGGGCAACATGCATTTTTAGCTATTTACCACACTTGATCAAAACATTTCAAGCCTAAACCATACATTAGACTATCGTCAAACAAAACCATATAGCAACTCATTATTCCAAAAGGAAACTCATTTTAACTTTAACAACTTTTAACAAGTTATACCCATATCATAGCATAAATCTTCGCATAACATGCCATTTCACATAAATCACATATATGGCCATAAATGGAATCACATCAACACATCTCAAATGCACCTTCACATATACTCAGCAAACCATAAAACCAAGATAAGCATCAAAACTTACCTTTTCTCCCTTAAGCATAGAGATACCATCTCATCCAAGCAATCACATCTAAATGACCACCGGACAAGAAAACATAAGATACAGATCTTATAGGGTTAAGTTCTATTGCACGACATGAGAATAGTGAAGAAGGGAAACTTTATCATCCGATAGACTCTCGCTCATTGATGTGTCGCGACTCACCACCAATGAACGAGACTCTACTAGACGTGCCAATATGAGACTTTAGACCCTAAAACAACTTTTATAACCTCATGCTCTTACACCATATTTGTCACAACTTGGGAGCACCCCCTAGAAGTGACATGTCGTACTTGACTTCTCGGAGGTATTATACAACCCCATATTCATCATTCATCGCATTGTCATAGGTAAATTTAGCGGATAATTTAAAACATTCATAGGACATCAAATGCTAGAACATCACTTCCATTATATATAAAATATAATAATACATTGTTAGATTCTAAGTATCTTTTGAAACTTAGACTAAATATCATTGGAGTACATTAGTAACACGACCCTTACGACATAAAATATTAACTAAGCTATTACATAACTTGAACATAAACATAACATAGGAAATCCTTGAACTTAAGTATCCCTTTCCTTAAGATTGGGAAACACATATCAAGCCCTTCACCTTAGAGATATCCTTTAAGCATCCATAACCTAGACATTGTGTAAAAGGTGAAGAAAAATGGTGTTAATACAAAAAGGCACTAAGTATGACAACCATGCAAAAACATGCATTTAAAGAGGACATTTACTTTGAAACCATGCATCAAGCCAATTTGTAAAACTTTTTAAAAATTGATAAAATAAGCATCATACCATTCACATATCTATTTAACGCATATATAATAATCATAACATCACATAAAGCCATACATTGCATTTAAGGCACATTTACAATTATTTACCGTAAGCTAATTTCATTTATAGTAAGCTCATTCTTCCTTTACAGTAAACCCCTTTCTCTTTAACTCCTTAACTTCCAAAGTAACCCTCTAGTGATACTTGGTGCAATGTATAGATAATCTCCCATTAAACTATCCACACTCAAGAATCACCCTAAGGCGACAAGGTAATCATACATAAACCTTCATTAACCCATCACATACATTCATAGAACCCTTTCGTATGATAAGACATATACCTCACATTTGACCCAACACACTTTATGGAAAAGATAGAAGAACTCATTACAAGACCACATACAAGTCAAGATTTCCAATGATCATCATAGCAATACAATAGTCCACATTAACATACTGGGACCTCACTTCATAAAAATATCATAGAACCATACTCATAATCTCATTCTAAGCCTACTAGTGCAATGCACATGTGAAGTCCGATAACTTCACACATAGTAAGTAAACCTACAAAGATACTACAAGCCTTAACATGTACTTCATACATCAAGCATGATACTATAGTCAATTACATGCATACCAAGTAGGACCTTCATAATATAGTCACCAAGATCAACATTATGCATATAAGGTAAGACCTCATCATATAGACTAAATAGGACTCATACCATGCATATCACCGTAACAAGTAGACAAGACTACAATATCATGCATAAGGAACATAAACATATACATATACATATAGAACACCTTCCTAGAACTCCCTTCAAGAGCTACTTGTGCAATGCATAGGTAAGTTCATTATTCTCACCTACCGTAAGTCACTTCCTTTAAGTTATCCTCGTTAGGGCTCCTTACATTAGACTAAGACCATGGTTTCTAAACATGGAATCCGGTGTCTTAGAACCTCACACCAAAAGAGGTGCTCAACTTTGCCAAAGTAGAACATTAACATCATGCTAACATATTAGGTGATATCACTTGCTAGATCCTATGGGGCAAACATAATATATGGAACTTGGAGGCATATATGTGAACCCTCTTTATGCCTATTGGGGCATTGTAGTTATCCACCTCATGGGAATTATGGTGACCCTACTTCCCCACATTGGAAAGGGAAACACCTCATCTTCAAGTTCACTCGGTGCTAAGCGATGTTCCCTTTATTGAAAAGCCTTTGTTATATTACTTTGTAAAACATAGGCTATAGTAGAGTTAACCCCCCATATGCTTAGATCATAAATTATAGATGAGAAAGTCCTTTCATCAACCTCTATCATGTGAAAAAATCTTTCACATAGACATCACATATTCAAGCACCATCTAGCTTATGATACCATTGAGAACACCTTTAAAGAGACCCTCTATTTACTAGATAATCATACAAGAATCATAGACATGCTTTCATGTGTTTGTATGTGTACATATATGTGAGAAAACCTTTCACATAACATCGTTTATCCACATTGTTCATACTTCACTTCATTCATGCATAAGTGTATAGGTGAAACTATATGAGCAATCCTTTCATATAAACACATGTAGACACTATGCATAGTCATACTTCATCATATCATATAAGACATCATAGCATATAAGACATGTTCATAACATACTCATGCATTCATATTCATATATATAGATAACAACCTAGGAACTATCCTATAAATGCATACATGTGAAATGCATAGACAAGGTCACATACCCTTGTCCATACTAGTACACCTATCAAGTCATCCTAGTTAAGAGATACATAACATAATTCATGGACATATACTTTACATGAATAGTAGTAGGCATTAGTGCATATGAGAATATCTTTTCATTAGTCACCATGAACCTATACTACTTGTTAGTATGCATAAGGTGTGAGTGTGTGTATATTGGTCAACATGATCACATAATCGCTATCTACATCACATTGAGGCAGCCACCCTCTTAAGACCACAATGCACATTCAAGCATAGACCACACATCACATACTAGCATAGGAGACAAGACAACTTCCGCACTTGCATTCAAGACTCCTAACATTGGCTAATATCACACATTCATATAGGGTACATAGGTAGGGATAATTTACCAATGTTATTTCATCAATGCCATCACCTATACCTAACCCTAACATAGTCATTCACTTGATTATAACATTATCAATAAAACCTAGATCATAACTAAAATGGAAGACTAGGCATAATATTTCACATTGGGTGATAATAATCACGACAAATTCATACTAAAATTACCTTAAAGTACATTATCACATCACATATACATTGACAATAAGGTGAACACCACCACCATAAGTGGACCATACCGCGGAATGCAATACAAGGCAAACTCAACTTGCAATTCTATGGGAACTAGAGGAAATAGGGAATCTTACCAATTCACCATTGCTTTGATCATCATTGACCATTACTCATATTTCATCAACAATTCATTTATAGTCCATTATCTAAATGTACACTAACATAGACGAAATCATGCTTCAATATTATAGAATCAAGACTACAGCATGTACACTACATTATCAATCTATAGAAGAGGGAGGAATATAGGTCAACCTTACAAAATATTCAAACCTTGATCCACATTGATCAATTATACATAATTCACTATAAATTTACATAATCGGAAGTAGTTATAATCAATTTATCATAATTGAATCACATTACAATCATCCTAACATCAAGATCATAATAACCATCACATAGGCTAAATCGAGATTTTGGAGGGATCATTGGTTCATCATGAAATTTGATTGAAATTCACTATAAAATCAGTATATAATCATCAATTCATCATAAGCATGCTTTTGAAATCAATTTGAGAAAGAACCCATGGCTAGATTGAAGAACATACCATTTGATCATGTATACTCTTTATAACATCGGAAGGAACTCTTTAGATGAAAGGTTATCTAAAGATGAACGATCACCATACCTCATTAGAGAAGAAAAACAAGAAAACTTGATGAATAAACCATCACAGTCCAATCTACAAGCTGTTCTTGAGCTTTATCTTTAATGCAGGTTCTAGAGAGGTTTTGTTTTGAGAGGGAAGTCTAATTTTGAAGAATGAATTGGGTATGGGTTTTTGATCTTAATAAACAACTTAATATACCCAACATACATAAAATATTTGCCTAGGGTCAATTTAGGATGTGGGATGAATTTCCCATTCATCCGTTAATGAAATAGTGTGCATGAAAGAAGAATGCAAGCTGCATCGATGCCTACCATCGACGACCAGTAGACCCATCGATGGGGCGTGCTTGCAACCTTCGTTTTGCTCTGAGGCTAAACATTGGGGCTTAAGCTTCCATGAAAAGTATGGGACTACGCTCCCCCCCCTCCCCGCCATCGACGGGGCATCAGCATGACTACTGTTTGTCGTTCTAGGCTAGTAGGTAGACACATCCAAGGAAGTGTCTAGGCAGTGTTTGGGGTTGTCCTTGAAGGCATTTTACGGGACCCTTATGGAGTCTTGCCCGAACATTTACAACATAAATACACTCGTATACATGTTAAGGACCTTCCATATCAATTTCAACTAAAATAAACACGTAAAACATTTCAAGGCACACTAAGACACCCATGCACGTCTCAAGGCTATGACGTTCTAAGACGTTTGAAATCCAATTCACTTCAAATCAAGCATGCATACCGTAAAACACTTTTTATCATATTTTAAACCTTTTTAGGCATATGTGAGAATGTAATAACCTTAATTCATTATGATGGTCCTTACACTATGTCTTCCTAATGGTGTACTATTTAGTGTAGGTGGTGGAATTGGACGCGATCTATCCATTACACAAGTAGACATTTAGAAAGAGTCTTGGTGTGTAATTTTATTAAAATATGTGAATGGGTAACAAGGTAATGTTAATAAAGTAAGTTGACTTTATGTCTAATGTTATTAAAGCATGTTGATATTAAGTCTAATTTTGATGAAGGTCTTGTAAATGAAGAATTTGATGTGCCTAGTCTACGATGATCCCTAAGGACCACTCAGAGTAGTAGTAGTATGGGATGCTACTTTACATTGCACTAGTGTAACTTCTGGTTGTATTGGAGGATGGTCCTTATGGAAAGTTCTTAAATACATGTATGTTTCCTCTAGTATCTTTAGTGATGAATTGTTGACTTTTACATAGTGAGGTATACATAGACCTATCACATATCATATATGGAGTTTACATAGACTCCTTGCTTATTGAAGCATATAGAGGCTTCTCGTTTAGGAAACATAACAAATACATAATATATAGATTAATTACTTTGTCTCACATTAAACCATCTAAATAGTGTTACAACAATTGTGTATAGCCCATACTTCAGTATAATGAGCCACATATAGGCTTACAACAATAGTCTTAAAGTGTTACACCCTCAAAAGGAAATAGGTGGTATTAGAGACTAACATTTTTATTATGAATTTATTAAGTCCTAAAATGGTTTATATTTTGGTAATGAGGCAGTGTCTAAACATTTAGGAGAATTGTAGGTCAAACATTAAGAGACGACCAAGACGTTGGACGACTAGTCATCGATATGCTAAGTCAGTTTATCATGATTTAATGCATTAAGCCATACTTAGTACAAGTGTTTGTACTAATTACATACTTTTTGTCTATCTCTAAAGGTGTAGGTGGAATTTGACAGGAGTCTCGAAGTGGAAGCTTGTATTAGCATTCATTCAAGCAAGAGTTGGCATGTCCTCACTAGATTCGAGGACATCTTGATGTTTAGTTTTCCTTATTGGAAGTATTGTAATAGACTTAGGTATTTTCCTATATGATGAAGTATGGGATGCGTCCCAATATACTCGTATGTCTAAGATGGAGACTTTGAGACTTAGCCTTTCATTATGTTTTTCTATAAAAGAGGCATTTTGAAGTATTATTATTTTGTGTGAAAAGTTTTAATTCCGCACTACTTTTCATAAATGTATGCAATGAACGATGTCAAAGGGCTTGTACAAGACCTGTGAGAGGTCAAATAAGCCATGTTGCAATCCGAGAATGCCCTAACTTCTATGGGGTACTCTTGGGTCGTGACACAGATAAAGGAATGAATAAGTGTCTTTAGACATAACAACATCATAACTAGAACAGAGAAATGGTAACATCCCAGAACATTAAGGACCTACCAATAACTTGGGAAATAGTTCCATGTCTTCTTGGGAAATGGGAAAGAATATGGGTTAGTACAAACCACATGTGCTATGTATGGAAACATATGCACATAAAACCTTTGAAATCAAGCTTAAAAGTATATTTTTCTCAAAAGCTTGCTAAGTCACTTTTAAAAGCCTTTATGTACAATTAAGGACAGATATAATCCAATAGGCATAACATCACTAAGACAAGTTCATATTCAACACAAGACCACCACCATCATACAGTCAAGTCAACATGGTTTTTATCAACATAAGGTTATATCAACATGAATAGTTTCATCATAAAGTCATAACAACATTTCATGTAATGGAGTTCATAACATCATATCATACAAGACCCTTACCAACAATCACATCCCAAGCCTACAGGTGCAATTCTCATGTGAAACCCCACAACCCAACATAATGAAGTAAACCAGAAAAGAGATCATAAGTAATGTCATGCTTCTTATATCATAACCTCATGTGTAGTCATCATCATATATAGAAATTTAGACCAAAACATCTACCTCAATGAAACTAACATCATATAGGATCATCAACATTTAAAGTCAACATAAACATTTCATTCATATCATAAGTGCATAAGAACAACCTCCTAAGACTTCCCTCAAGGTCAACTTGTGCAATGTATAGATAGAGTCCCATACCTCTACCTACACTAAGTAGAACCCATTAAGTCACCCTAGTTATTGTTCACCTTCATTACTTCATTTATTCATTTTACTTTCAGGAACAATCGCCTTAACCGACAATAGACCATGTGAGCTAAACATGGAATACGGTGTCATGAATCCCTACACTCAAAAGAAGGTGGTCTACTTGGTTTATTTATATTTCCTGTTTTTATTTCTAATTTTTTCAATTTATCTACCTGTTCTAAAATTTCTGTATATGTTTCACTTATATCACTTATTTCTGAATTTTGATCATTCATTATATCTAATTCGTTTACTTCATCATTGATTTCATTTATTTCAAGATGTGTAAAGTAAGTGTCGGCCACTTATATTGGCCAAACATGTAAGTTTAGTAATATAAATAGGGGGCTTTCCCTCAATAATAAATCATCACCACTTTCCTTCATCATCTTCTCTCTAATTTTATCATTCCGCTTCCCACCCCCCAAATTGGTATCAGAGCTAGATAATAAATAAAATATCAGTTATGGAAAACAAATCAGATATGAGCAATCTACAAGAACAGGTATACTCATTTTTATTCATGAGTAGCTAAACTGTTTTATTCCTGATAATCTCTTTTTGATTATAAGTATTTATTATGCTTTAATAATGTTATAATAATCATCTTTAGAAGGTTTGCTATGGAAATATTCTGAGAATAGGTAAGCCCAGACTATGCCATCCTAAAGTGGAAACCGGTAGGCAAAGAAGGCCGTTTAGGGGAGTACACAGAGTTGAGGCGCTGTTAGGGTAACTGATTGAAGAAGAAAACCATAGTAGTGACTAGACGAGATGATTATTAAATTGTTATTATTACATGATAAATGAGTATAATCTGTGAAGAGATTAGAAGGAATAAAATTTTAGCAAAAATATGAAAAAATGACTACCTATTTATTAGATGATGATATTAATTACATGATATTATTATTCTATATATTGAAAGATCTTGATGCTGATATAAGGAAAATAATCTATGATAAATTAGTAACATATGAAATAATTGAAGAAACAACTCATGGTTGGTCAGAATTAATTATCTCAGATGATTTTGATCTTGACTATTTATATGATGATCTAGAATTATATAGAGATCAATGATAAATTATAGATATTTGAAATTATGGAAAGAAACTAAAGAAAAGATAGATCTAGAAGAAAAATTATTAATTGAAAATGTAAATAGATATATATATCTTAGAGAAGAAGAATATTTAGAATATATAGAAACTAATGCTAAAGAAATACAGAGATTAAATTTAGTTAAAAAAGAATATTATGAAAAAATATTTTCTTAAAAAATGAAAAAGGAAAATAATAATATAGAAAGAAAAGTAAAAAAGATAAAGAAAAAATTAAATAATTTATATATGAAATATGAATTATTAAAAATTACTAAAAAAGATACTACTAAAGAAAATTTGTTGATAGATCTAATTTCTAAAACAGAATATAAATATATTTGTTATTTGAAAAAACAATATGGATAGAAGAATATATAAACAACAACTGATAGAAAAAATAAATGAAAAAAGATACGAATATGAATTTAAAAAAGAAAGATTAGTAGAGAATATATTTGCAGGAGTAAATAGTAAAGTAATATCAATACAAAGAAAAGTTCTATTTGAGTTAGAAATACAAATAAATTGCCTAGAATATAAATTACAACATGATATATACTATAATAATGAATATAATGAATAAAGAAGAATTTGCAGTAGACGAAAAAACTTATGAAAATCAAGAAGGATTAATAATAAAAATAGTATTTTCAAACTTAGGAAGAAGGTATAAAAAAATAGGAGAAAAATTATATTTAATGTTAGAAAAAGAAACAGCAAAATTAGAAGATAGTTTAACAGCTATGATAAGAATAACAAAAGAAAATGAAGAAATAGATAAAGCCAAAGAAATTGAAAAAATAAAAACACAAGCAAAACAAGAAGTACAAAAGATAGAAGAAACAAAAAATACAAAAATAAGTGAATTAGAAAAAGAATTAGCTCAGTTAAAATTATTATATGAAACTAAACAAAAAGAAAAACAAATAGAAAAGGAAAAAGAAAAAGAAGTTGAATTAACTAGTGAAATAAATAAAATGAAACAAATATTAAATGAAAATGAAAATCTTGAAATAAATGAAATCAATGATGAAGTAAACGAATTAGATACAATGAATGATCAAAATTCAGAAATAAGTGATATAAGTGAAACATATACAGAAATTTTAGAACAGGTAGATAAATTGAAAAAATTAGAAATAAATACAGGAAATATAAATAAACCAAGTACATCAAGAGTTAAAACTCCAGATAATAGTCCTAGAACTAGTCCTAGAAGAAGTAATCCTAGAAGATCAACACCAACTTATTATACAGAAAGTTATGAAAGATCAGACAGAGCAAATGCAATATGGAATAGTAGATTAAATAAAAAATGGATACCTAAACCAATAATTGAACAGTATAATTTTTTAAATTTAGACTGTGTTATAGACATAAATAAAGTAATCTTATTAAGGGTAGGAAATTTATCTAAACAATTAGTCGATAATAAAATAACAGTAAAAGATACACCAGGATATATAGAAAGAACATTTGTAGGAACAACAAAATTATGGATAGAAAATTTACCATCAGAAAGTATAGCAGCACTAAGGAGTGATAAAAAAGTAGATGGATCAACAACAACATCTAATATAGATATATTAGATAAATATGAATTAGCAATAAGAAATGAATTTGGAAGTATGACTACAGATATAAAAGAACAAAATAAAGAAAAAATAATAAATAGACAATTAATGTCAAAATTAGCAATATGTAATATGTGTTACATAGAAGAATATACATGTGCATTTAAAGAATATTATTACAAAGCAAAATATAATACAGATGAAGCAAAAGAAATAAAACAACAATATTTTACAAAATTACCAGAACCATTTAGTACAAACGTAATTAAAGAGTTGGAATAATGAAGGAATAACAGATACCTTAGGAGCTAGAGTAAAATTTTTACAACAATGGTTTATACAATTATGTGAAAATCAAAAGGAAAAATTAAAAATGGAAAAAGTATTAATAAAAAATCTAGCATGTTGCAAAAATAAAATAGCACCACAATTTGGTTGTAAAGATAAATATTATAAAAAACCTAGAAAATATAAAAATCATAGAAAAACTAAAACTAGATATAAATATATAAACCCAAGAAAAAGATATTATGTAAAAAATTATAAAATAAAAAGACCATACCGACAAAAAAGAAAATTATCAGATTGTACTTGTTACAATTGTGGAAAGTTAGGACATTTAGCTAGAGATTGTAAATTACCTAAAAATCTAAAAGGTAAACAAATAGCAGAAATAATTATGGATGATGAAAAATATATGCAAATAGATTATATAGACTATGAATTAAGTGATAATGACAGTATATATGAAATCTCAGATATAGAAAATGAATATGAAAATGAAGGAATAAATATGGAATTAGATAATGAAATAATAAATGAAGAAATATAAATATAATGACTGAAAATGATATAAAAATAATATCTAAAGAAGAATACCAGAATGAAGAATCAGTAGAACAAAAAATTATATTTGATAATACAATTTTCCAACAAATAAAAAATAAAGAATTAGATTTAAGTGTAGATAAAGTATTAGAAATACCCACCTTAAAAAATTGGTTTAAAAGAAATAAAGAAGAATATTATGTAGTTAGTCAAAAAGAACATATTGTAGATTGTAAATATACAAAAGGAAAAGCACAAATACCTATATTAAACAAAAGAATGATAAATCAAGAAATACAACATATAAAAGCAAAAACACCTATAAAATATGTACGTTTAGGAGGAACAGAAATACTAATAAAAGCATGTTTTAGAGAAGGAATAGATACACCTATTGAAATATATTTAGCAGATGATAGAATAATACACCCTATAGAAAAAAGCGTAATTAGTGCAGTAAAAGGAAATTTAATATACCAAAAATTTAAATTTATAATAAGTGCAAATTACTCAATAGCATTAACAGATAGAAACATAGATAAATCATTAGTATTATATTGGAAACTATCAGGAATAGAATTAGCACCAGGAAGTAAAATATTTACAGCAAGATGTAAAAATCTATATGTATTAACAACAAAACATAAAGTAATGGCAAGAAATAAAATTGATAGAATAAAAATAGAAAATCCTTTTGACCAAGTAATTACAATAATAGATAATAATGATTATAGTTATAAAGAAATTGACATGGAAGAAGACTTAGAAATAATAAAAGAAAGAATAAGTATTTCAAGTATACCAAACATATTAAATAGAACTACTTCATCAAGAGCTAGTACATCCAAAAGAAAATATGAAATTCCTAAAATATTAAATACAGAAGAAGAAACACCAAATCATTATTTTATAACTGGAATAATTAATGAAAAAAGATATAGGATATTAATAAATACAGGACAAAAAGATAATTACATAATTAGAAAATTAGTTTTAGATACAGAAATTATAAAAACAGGACATGTATGCCCTGGATTACCTAGTGAAATTGTAACTATAAATGAAGAAATAGTAGAAAAAGAAATAATTATAGGAGGAATATTATTATTAATACCATTTAAAATTTACCAAGGAAATCAAAATATTACTTTAGGAATAAAATGGTTAGATCAATTTACACCATATAAAATAGAAGATGAACAACTAATCATAACCTGTGAAAATAAGAAAATAATTATAAAAAGAACAAAATGAGTAATGAAGATATATATACTTGCAAAAATTATTGTAGAAGGATATCACAACAGATATTATACACCTATGATAGATATAGGAGCAGAGACAAATATATGTAAATATAATTGTTTACCAGAAGATAAATGGGAAAAATTAAAAACACCTATGGTAGTAACAGGATTCAATAATGAAAGTAGTATGATTACATATAAAGCAAAAAATATAAAAATACAAATATGGGATAAAATCTTAATAATAGAAGAAATGTATAACTTTGAATTTACAACAAAAGATATGTTATTAGGAATGCCATTTTTAGATAAACTATATCCTCATATTATAACTAAAACTCATTGGTGGTTTACTACACCATGTGGATATAAAATAGGCGCAAAAAGAGTAAATAATAAACAAAGAAAACCAAAAGAATGGGTAAAAGAAAGTGAAAAAATAAATCAAGAAATGAAAAACATAAATTGTAAACAAATAAACCAACTAGAAATTATCATATTTACAATAGATAAGGTTAAAATAGGAAAAACATAAGACAAAAGTAAAAATTGAATTAATAGATGAAAATAGTATAATAACGCAAAAACCATTAAAATATAATTTTGATAATTTAAATGAATTTAAAATGCATATAGATGAACTATTAAAGAATAATTATATACCAGAGAGTAATAGTAAACATACAAGTCTAGCATTTATAGTAAATAAACATAGTGAACAAAAAAGAGGTAAAAATAGAATGGTTATAGATTATCGTAATCTAAATGCTAAAACTAAAACTTATAATTATCCAATACCAAATAAGATATTAAAAATAAGACAGATACAAGGATATAACTATTTTAGTAAATTTGAGTGTAAATCAGGATTTTATCATTTAAAACTAGAAGAAGAATCAAAACAATTAACAGCATTCACAGTACCACAAGGTTTCTATCAATGGAATGTTTTACCATTTGGATATAAAAATGCACCAGGTAGATATCAACATTTTATGGATAAATATTTTAATCAATTAGAAAATTGTGTAGTTTATATAGATGATATATTATTATTCTCTAGAACACAAGATGAACATATCAGGTTATTAGAAAAATTTATACATATAATTAAACAATCAGGTATAAGTTTAAGTAAAAAGAAAGCAGAAATGATGAAATCACAAATAGAATTTCTAGGAATACAAATAGATAAAAATGGTATAAAAATGCAAACACATATAGTACAGAAAATAATCAACCTAGATGAAGATATAGATACAAAAAAGAAATTACAATCCTTTTTAGGATTAGTAAACCAAGTACGAGAGTACATACCAAAATTAGCAGAATATTTGAAACCACTACATAAAAAACTTAAAAAAGATGTTGAATATCCTTTTGATAATAAAGATAAAGAACATATAAGAAATATTAAGAACTTATGTAAAAAATTACCAAAACTCTATTTTCCTGATGAAAATAAAATATTTATTTATATAGTTGAAACAGATTCAAGTAATCATAGTTATGGAGGAGTTTTAAAATACAAATATGAAAATGAAAAAATAGAACATCACTGTAGATATTATTCAGGATCTTATACAGAAGCACAAATTAAATGGGAAATAAATAGAAAAGAATTATTAGCATTATATAAATGTTTATTAGCATTTGAACCATATATTGTTTATAATAAATTTATTGTAAGAACAGATAATACACAAGTAAAATGGTGGATAACAAGAAAGATAGATGATTCAGTCACAACAAAAGAAATAAGGAGATTAGTATTAAATATATTAAATTTTACATTTACAATTGAGATAATTAAGACTGATAAAAATATTATTTCAGACTATCTCTCAAGAAAAAGATACAATAAAGGAGATATTAACTATGATGACAAATCTTTGTCAAAAGATGGAGAAAATAGAAACAGAAGTACAAGTACTTAAAGAAACAGTTAATAGTCAGCAGCATGACTCTAAAAATGCGGAGCTACGTCGTGAGGCAGACGGTAAAAGGCCAGAGATAAGAGGTGACGTTGAGAAACACCTAAAAACTCAAAATATTAACAAATTATCAGTTGCAGGTACAAGCACAGGAGCTATGGAAAAAACTACTCCAAGAAATACAAACCTAAATAGCCTATATGCAAAACCATTTATTCCAAAAATCCAAATAATAAATACTCCAACACCACAAACCTCTACATATGCAGTTAGTATACAAAGTGATAAGAAAAGATACAATTACATTACCCAATCATACATTGAAAACATACATAAAATCCAAACATTTTTAAATTTAAACCCCAGATCCACACAAACAAAAAATCCAAATGAAGATTATATAACCCAAAAACTACAAGAATATAATAGATTGATTGCACAACCCAAAACTAATTCAAACTTAGTTAAAACGTGTTGCAGTTATGGATTACTCAGTACTGTATACACATATGATGGAGAAGAAATAAGTGGAATACCAGAATTACACAAAGCATTCATCATATACAAGAGAGTTACTAAAGGAAATTTATTTTATATTAAATTTTATACAGCACCGGCTGAGATATTATATGAAGAAACCAAGTCACCAATTCAAGTTATAAAGATAGGTTTAACCAAAGATATGATAATACCAGAAGATATAGAAAGACAAGCTGAAATCCCAAAGGTAGAAATACCAAACTTTTATGCAAATAAAAGAATAATTGGTATATCAACAATTATACAAGAACTAGCTAACAATTATTTAAATGGCAATGCTATTTGGAGTTATTATGCAAGAGACCAAGTTATGATATATTCAAATTCAAGGGAATTAAGAAAAGCAGATATGGATGAAGTTCAGAAATGGATTTTATCATTATTAAAGCCAGAAGAACAACCTACGACAAGAGCCTTAAAGAAACAATTTATTTCAGATGATTTATTAACGAGATATTGCATGTTAATTGGACATAAATACCCTGATCATCAATGTTCAAAATGCAATGGAGAAGATAATATTATTCCAGAAGTTGATTTGGAATAAAGATGAAAACGATAAGGATGAAGAAAAAGAGATATGGACATATGGCTAACAACAAAAAGATGATATACATAAGAATCTTTGAAAAATTTGTAAAAGAAAAAGATAATGTAGATAGGATTGTTTTGTTTTTGTAGTTTTGTAATAATTCATGAATTACTATTCATGAATAGTAAAAGTAAGAGTCATTTTTTGTCGGCCATAAAATAAAAAGAAGAGGCCATTATGTAAAGGTATTTTGTTTTTAGTGTCAGCCAAATATAATTAGGCCATGTGTAAAGTAAGTGTCGGCCACTTATATTGGCCAAACATGTAAGTTTAGTAATATAAATAGGGGGCTTTCCCTCAATAATAAATCATCACCACTTTCCTTCATCATCTTCTCTCTAATTTTATCATTCCGCTTAGATTGTTTTGTTTTTGTAGTTTTGTAATAATTAATGAATTACTATTCATGAATAGTAAAAGTAAGAGTCATTTTATGTCGGCCATAAAATAAAAAGAAGAGGCCATTATGTAAAGGTATTTTATTTTTAGTGTCGGCCAAATATAATTAGGCCATGTGTAAAGTAAGTGTCGGCCACTTATATTGGCCAAACATGTAAGTTTAGTAATATAAATAGGGGGCTTTCCCTCAATAATAAATCATCACCACTTTCCTTCATCATCTTCTCTCTAATTTTATCATTCCGCTTCCCACCCCCCAAATTGGTATCAGAGCTAGATAATAAATAAAATATCAGTTATGGAAAACAAATCAGATATGAGCAATCTACAAAAACAGGTATACTCATTTTTATTCATGAGTAGCTAAACTGTTTTATTCCTGATAATCTCTTTTTGATTATAAGTATTTATTATGCTTTAATAATGTTATAATAATCATCTTTAGAAGGTTTGCTATGGAAATATTCTGAGAGTAGGTAAGCCCAGACTATGCCATCCTAAAGTGGAAACCGGTAGGCAAAGAAGGCCGTTTAGGGGAGTACACAGAGTTGAGGCGCTGTTAGGGTAACTGATTGAAGAAGAAAACCATAGTAGTGACTAGACGAGATGATTATTAAATTGTTATTATTACATGATAAATGAGTATAATCTGTGAAGAGATTAGAAAGAATAACATTTTAGCAAAAATATGAAAAATGACTACCTATTTATTAGATGATGATATTAATTACATGATATTATTATTCTATATATTGAAAGATCTTGATGCTGATATAAGGAAAATAATCTATGATAAATTAGTAACATATGAAATAATTGAAGAAACAACTCATGGTTGGTCAGAATTAATTATCTCAGATGATTTTGATCTTGACTATTTATATGATGATCTAGAATTATATAGAGATCAATGATAAATTATAGATATTTGAAATTATGGAAAGAAACTAAAGAAAAGATAGATCTAGAAGAAAAATTATTAATTGAAAATGTAAATAGATATATATATCTTAAAGAAGAAGAATATTTAGAATATATAGAACCTAATGCTAAAGAAATACAGAGATTAAATTTAGTTAAAAAAGAATATTATGAAAAAATATTTTCTTAAAAAATGAAAAAGGAAAATAATAATATAGAAAGAAAAGTAAAAAAGATAAAGAAAAAATTAAATAATTTATATATGAAATATGAATTATTAAAAATTACTAAAAAAGATACTACTAAAGAAAATTTGTTGATAGATCTAATTTCTAAAACAGAATATAAATATATTTGTTATTTGAAAAAACAATATGGATAGAAGAATATATAAACAACAACTGATAGAAAAAATAAATGAAAAAAGATACGAATATGAATTTAAAAAAGAAAGATTAGTAGAAAATATATTTGCAGGAGTAAATAGTAAAGTAATATCAATACAAAGAAAAGTTCTATTTGAGTTAGAAATACAAATAAATTGCCTAGAATATAAATTACAACATGATATATACTATAATAATGAATATAATGAATAAAGAAGAATTTGCAGTAGACGAAAAAACTTATGAAAATCAAGAAGGATTAATAATAAAAATAGTATTTTCAAACTTAGGAAGAATATATAAAAAAATAGGAGAAAAATTATATTTAATGTTTGAAAAAGAAACAGCAAAATTAGAAGATAGTTTAACAGCTATGATAAGAATAACAAAAGAAAATGAAGAAATAGATAAAACCAAAGAAATTGAAAAAAAAAAACACAAGCAAAACAAGAAGTACAAAAGATAGAAGAAACAAAAAATACAAAAATAAGTGAGTTAGAAAAAGAATTAGCTCAGTTAAAATTATTATATGAAACTAAACAAAAAGAAAAACAAATAGAAAAGGAAAAAGAAAAAGAAGTTGAATTAACTAGTGAAATAAATAAAATGAAACAAATATTAAATGAAAATGAAAATCTTGAAATAAATGAAATCAATGATGAAGTAAACGAATTAGATACAATGAATGATCAAAATTCAGAAATAAGTGATATAAGTGAAACATATACAGAAATTTTAGAACAGGTACATAAATTGAAAAAATTAGAAATAAATACAGGAAATATAAATAAACCAAGTACATCAAGAGTTAAAACTCCAGATAATAGTCCTAGAACTAGTCCTAGAAGAAGTAATCCTAGAAGATCAACACCAACTTATTATACAGAAAGTTATGAAAGATCAGACAGAGCAAATGCAATATGGAATAGTAGATTAAATAAAAAATGGATACCTAAACCAATAATTGAACAGTATAATTTTTTAGATTTAGACTGTGTTATAGACATAAATAAAGTAATCTTATTATGGGTAGGAAATTTATCTAAACAATTAGTCGATAATAAAATAACAGTAAAAGATACACCAGGATATATAGAAAGAACATTTGTAGGAACAACAAAATTATGGATAGAAAATTTACCATCAGAAAGTATAGCAGCACTAAGGAGTGATAAAAAAGTAGATGGATCAACAACAACATCTAATATAGATATATTAGATAAATATGAATTAGCAATAAGAAATGAATTTGGAAGTACGACTACAGATATAAAAGAACAAAATAAAGAAAAAATAATAAATAGACAATTAATGTCATAATTAGCAATATGTAAAATGTGTTACATAGAAGAATATACATGTGCATTTAAAGAATATTATTACAAAGCAAAATATAATACAGATGAAGCAAAAGAAATAAAACAACAATATTTTACAAAATTACCAGAACCATTTAGTACAAACGTAATTAAAGATTAGAATAATGAAGGAATAACAGATACCTTAGGAGCTAGAATAAAATTTTTACAACAATGGTTTATACAATTATGTGAAAATCAAAAGGAAAAATTAAAAATGGAAAAAGTATTAATAAAAAATCTAGCATGTTGCAAAAATAAAATTGCACCACAATTTGGTTGTAAAGATGTAACGACCTGCTTAGTCGTTTTGAGCAGCAGATTTTATTTCTGGAAAACTGTCTGAGATGACGTATCCAACGACGGACCGTCATGGGCACGACGGACCGTCGAGGGTGTCTCGTTCCAAACACTTGGAATTCTTATATTTGAGTGCTGAAATCGACTCTCTGAACTCTGTGACGGACCTGCAGGACGGACCGTCACAGACATGACGGACCGTTGTAAGGTTCCGTTTCAGAACACTTCAACTCTTGAGAATTGGGTACTGAGAGCAATTTTCTGAAGTCTGTGACGGACCTGCAGGACGGACCGTCACAGACATGACGGACCGTTGTGAGGTTCCGTTTCAAAACACTTCAAACTCTTGAGAATTGGGTACTGAGAGCAATTCTCG
>JABWTJ010000877.1:0-13352 GCA_016801875.1 Solanum sitiens | reverse complement strand
ATCCCACGACGGACCGTCATGGGCACGACGGACCGTCGAGGGTGTCTCGTTCCAAAACACTTGGAATTCTTATATTTGAGTGCTGAAATCGACTCTCTGAACTCTGTGACGGACCTGCAGGACGGACCGTCACAGACACGACGGACCGTTGTGAGGTTCCGTTTCAAAACACTTCAACTCTTGAGAATTGGGTACTGGGAGCAATTCTCTGTCCGTCGTGACGGAAGTGCAGGACGGACCGTCGTAGGCACGACGGACCGTCTCAGACTCATCAAGGAAATTGAGTCTCTGAAGGTTGTGACGAACCTGCAGGACGGACCGTCGCAGGCACGACGGGCCGTCACAGGTTGCGTAATCCCAGTCTGGGTCGGATTTCTTGGTAAGTTTTAAAGGGGCGTTTTGGACTATTCCTGCTATAATTATGAATTTCGTGGGTTAATGTTAATAACTCAAATTCTTGGGGGTGTGAAGGAGATAACCTTGAGTTAATTAGTGGGTTAATTCCTCATCTTTTATACTTAATTATGTGCTAATTAGGGTAAAAGAAAGAGGGTTTTGAAGAAGAAAAATAGAAAGAACAAGGAGAGAGACGGATGTATACGATCGATAGAGAGAGACCAAAACGAAGGGAGGAAACAAAAAGTTTGAGAGATTTCTTGCTGATCACGAATCTCGGTTGAAGGAGTAGGTTATGGTTTTTGATACGATGTTTTTGTAGTAAACTCTTAATAGCGAATGATCTTGTATTGTAGTTATTGTAACCCTTCTATATGCTTTAATTGTATGCTTGCATGAATGTGATTATGGATTTGATTTTTCAATACGCATAAATGGAGCTTTTGGAATCACAACTTGAAGAAACCCTAATCACCTTGTATTGATGAGCCTTGGTATTAGCGAACGCTGATGAATTGATGAGGAATGTGTAGTGGATCAGAGTGTACGTTCCGGACATTAGTATTAAGGGCTGGGTGTCAACACACGACGTAGAATTAGGGGGCTCGGGTGTCACGTACCGACACATATTATTCGGGGGGGGATCGGGTGTCACGAAACCGACACGTAGAATTAGGGATCGGAGTGTTTCACGTTCCGACACGTAGAATTAGGGGATCGGAGTGTCACGTTCCGACACATAGTATTAGGGGATCGGGTGTCACGAACCGACACATAGAATTAAGGGATCGGAGTGTCACGTTCCGACACATAGTAGTAGGGGATCGGAGTGTCACGTACCGACACAAGAGGAAGAAAGATAATGAATCTTGAGAGATGTTAATATACTCAATGTAATGAACCTAATTCCCAAATGAGTGTGGTATTGAGGCTTGAGTCCTCATGGATGAACTTGGTAGTACTTATTGATGATTATAGTACTTGTTGCTACATGTTGAGTATTGTAGTTGATTTATGATATGAACTGATATATACTGTTTTCTATTTTGAGTTGGCCGATGATACCTACTCAGTACTTGTGTTTGTACTGACCCCCTACTTGTTGTTTCTTTCTTTGTTATTTGGGGAATGCAGCAAACGTACCGTCGTCTTCAACTCAGCAGCACTTCTAGCCAGTCGTCACTACACCGGATTTCAGGGTGAGCTAATGCTTCTAGCTTGGACTGGATCTTCTCTTCAATGTCTTGATGCCTTGAACTTCCGGCATGGACTAGCCTTTTATTTATTTTAGCTTCTTAGATACTTCTAGATTTGTAACTTGAGGATAGATGTTCTTGTGATGATGACTTCCAGATTTGGGGATAATGAGTTTTAAGTCTTCCGCTTTGTATTTTTGTTCAATATGTTGGAGTTTTAGATTGGTTGGTTCGCTCACATAGTAGGATAAGTGTGGGTGCCACTCGCGGCTAGATTTTGGGTCGTGACAAAAGATAAATATTATAAAAAACCTAGAAAATATAAAAATCATAGAAAAACTAAAACTAGATATAAATATATAAACCCAAGAAAAAGATATTATGTAAAAAATTATAAAATAAAAAGACCATACAGACAAAAAAGAAAATTATCATATTGTACTTGTTACAATTGTGGAAAGTTAGGACATTTAGCTAGAGATTGTAAATTACCTAAAAATCTAAAAGGTAAACAAATAGCAGAAATAATTATGGATGATGAAAAATATATGCAAATAGATTATATAGACTATGAATTAAGTGATAATGACAGTATATATGAAATCTCAGATATAGAAAATGAATATGAAAATGAAGGAATAAATATAGAATTAGATAATGAAATAATAAATGAAGAAATATAAATATAATGACTGAAAATGATATAAAAATAATATCTAAAGAAGAATACCAGAATGAAGAATCAGTAGAACAAAAAATTATATTTGATAATACAATTTTCCAACAAATAAAAAATAAAGAATTAGATTTAAGTGTAGATAAAGTATTAGAAATACCCACCTTAAAAAATTGGTTTAAAAGAAATAAAGAAGAATATTATGTAGTTAGTCAAAAAGAACATATTGTAGATTGTAAATATACAAAAGGAAAAGCACAAATACCTATATTAAACAAAAGAATGATAAATCAAGAAATACAACATATAAAAGCAAAAACACCTATAAAATATGTACATTTAGGAGGAACAGAAATACTAATAAAAGCATGTTTTAGAGAAGGAATAGATACACCTATTGAAATATATTTAGCAGATGATAGAATAATACACCCTATAGAAAAAAGCGTAATTAGTGCAGTAAAAGGAAATTTAATATACCAAAAATTTAAATTTATAATAAGTGCAAATTACTCAATAGCATTAACAGATAGAAACATAGATAAATCATTAGTATTATATTGGAAACTATCAGGAATAGAATTAGCACCAGGAAGTAAAATATTTACAGCAAGATGTAAAAATCTATATATATTAACAACAAAACATAAAGTAATGGCAAAAAATAAAATTGATAGAATAAAAATAGAAAACCCTTTTGACCAAGTAATTACAATAATAGATAATAATGATTATAGTTATAAAGAAATTGACATGGAAGAAGACTTAGAAATAATAAAAGAAAAAATAAGTATTTCAAGTATACCAAACATATTAAATAGAACTACTTCATCAAGAGCTAGTACATCCAAAAGAAAATATGAAATTCCTAAAATATTAAATACAGAAGAAGAAACACCAAATCATTATTTTATAACTGGAATAATTAATGAAAAAAGATATAGGATATTAATAAATACAGGACAAGAAGATAATTACATAATTAGAGAATTAGTTTTAGATACAGAAATTATAAAAACAGGACATGTATGCCCTGGATTACCTAGTGAAATTGTAACTATAAATGAAGAAATAGTAGAAAAAGAAATAATTATAGGAGGAATATTATTATTAATACCATTTAAAATTTACCAAGGAAATCAAAATATTACTTTAGGAATAAAATGGTTAGATCAATTTACACCATATAAAATAGAAGATGAACAACTAATCATAACCTGTCAAAATAAGAAAATAATTATAAAAAGAACAAAATGAGTAATGAAGATATATATACTTGCAAAAAATATTGTAGAAGGATATCACAACAGATATTATACACCTATGATAGATACAGGAGCAGAGACAAATATATGTAAATATAATTGTTTACCAGAAGATAAATGGGAAAAATTAAAAACACCTATGGTAGTAACAGGATTCAATAATGAAAGTAGTATGATTACATATAAAGCAAAAAATATAAAAATACAAATATGGATAAAATCTTAATAATAGAAGAAATGTATAATTTTGAATTTACAACAAAAGATATGTTATTAGGAATGCCATTTTTAGATAAACTATATCCTCATATTATAACTAAAACTCATTGGTGGTTTACTACACCATGTGGATATAAAATAGGCGCAAAAAGAGTAAATAATAAACAAAGAAAACCAAAAGAATGGGTAAAAGGAAGTGAAAAAATAAATCAAGAAATGAAAAACATAAATTGTAAACAAATAAACCAACTAGAAATTATCATATTTACAATAGATAAGGTTAAAATAGGAAAAACATAAGACAAAAGTAAAAATTGAATTAATAGATGAAAATAGTATAATAACGCAAAAACCATTAAAATATAATTTTGATGATTTAAATGAATTTAAAATGCATATAGATGAACTATTAAAGAATAATTATATACAAGAGAGTAATAGTAAACATACAAGTCCAGCATTTATAGTAAATAAACATAGTGAACAAAAAAGAGGTAAAAGTAGAATGATTATAGATTATCGTAATCTAAATGCTAAAACTAAAACTTATAATTATCCAATACCAAATAAGATATTAAAAATAAGACAGATACAAGGATATAACTATTTTAGTAAATTTGACTGTAAATCAGGATTTTATCATTTAAAACTAGAAGAAGAATCAAAACAATTAACAGCATTCACAGTACCACAAGGTTTCTATGAATGGAATATTTTACCATTTGGATATAAAAATGCACCAGGTAGATATCAATATTATATGGATAACTATTTTAATCAATTAGAAAATTGTGTAGTTTATATAGATGATATATTATTATTCTCTAGAACACAAAATGAACATATCAGGTTATTAGAAAAATTTATACATATAATTAAACAATCAGGTATAAGTTTAAGTAAAAAGAAAGCAGAAATTATGAAATCACAGATAGAATTTCTAGGAATACAAATAGATAAAAATGGTATAAAAATGCAAACACATATAGTACAGAAAATAATCAACCTAGATGAAGATATAGATACAAAAAAGAAATTACAATCCTTTTTAGGATTAGTAAACCAAGTACGAGAGTACATACCAAAATTAGCAGAATATTTGAAACCACTACATAAAAAACTTAAAAAAGATGTTGAATATCATTTTGATAATAAAGATAAAGAACATATAAGAAATATTAAGAACTTATGTAAAAAATTACCAAAACTCTATTTTCCTGATGAAAATAAAATATTTATTTATATAGTTGAAACAGATTCAAGTAATCATAGTTATGGAGGAGTTTTAAAATATAAATATGAAAATGAAAAAATAGAACATCACTGTAGATATTATTCAGGATCTTATACAGAAGCACAAATTAAATGGGAAATAAATAAAAAAGAATTATTAGCATTATATAAATATTTATTAGCATTTGAACCATATATTGTTTATAATAAATTTATTGTAAGAACAGATAATACAGAAGTAAAATGGTGGATAACTAGAAAGATAGATGATTCAGTCATAACAAAAGAAATAAGGAGATTAGTATTAAATATATTAAATTTTACATTTACAATTGAGATAATTAAGACTGATAAAAATATTATTGCAGACTATCTCTCACGAAAAAGATACAATGAAGGAGATATTAACTATGATGACAAATCTTTGTCAAAAGATGGAGAAAATAGAAACAGAAGTACAAGTACTTAAAGAAACAGTTAATAGTCAGTAGCATGACTCTAAAAATGCGGAGCTACGTCGTGAGGCAGACGGTAAAAGGCCAGAGCTAAGAGGTGACGTTGAGAAACACCTAAAAACTCAATATATTAACAAATTATCAGTTGCAGGTACAAGCACAGGAGCTATGGAAAAAACTACTCCAAGAAATACGAACCTAAATAGCCTATTTGCAAAACCATTTATTCCAAAAATCCAAATAATAAATACTCCAACACCACAAACCTCTACATATGCAGTTAGTATACAAAGTGATAAGAAAAGATACAATTACATTACCCAATCATACATTGAAAACATACATAAAATCCAAACATTTTTAAATTTAAACCCCAGATCCACACAAACAAAAAATCCAAATGAAGATTATATAACCCAAAAACTACAAGAATATAATAGATTGATTGCACAACCCAAAACTAATTCAAACTTAGTTAAAACGTGTTACAGTTATGGATTACTCAGTACTGTATACACATATGATGGAGAAGAAATAAGTGGAATACCAGAATTACACAAAGCATTCATCATATACAAGAGAGTTACTAAAGGAAATTTATTTTATATTAAATTTTATACAGCACCGGCTGAGATATTATATGAAGAAATCAAGTCACCAATTCAAGTTATAAAGATAGGTTTAACCAAAGATATGATAATACCAGAAGATATAGAAAGACAAGCTGAAATACCAAAGGTAGAAATACCAAACTTTTATGCAAATAAAAGAATAATTGGTATATCAACAATTATACAAGAACTAGCTAACAATTATTTAAATGGCAATGCTATTTGGAGTTATTATGCAAGAGACCAAGTTATGATATATTCAAATTCAAGGGAATTAAGAAAAGCAGATATGGATGAAGTTCAGAAATGGATTTTATCATTATTAAAGCCAGAAGAACAACCTACGACAAGAGCCTTAAAGAAACAATTTATTTCAGATGATTTATTAACGAGATATTGCATGTTAATTGGACATAAATACCCTGATCATCAATGTTCAAAATGCAATGGAGAAGATAATATTATTCCAGAAGTTGATTTGGAATAAAGATGAAAACGATAAGGATGAAGAAAAAGAGATATGGACATATGGCCAACAACAAAAAGATGATATAGATAAGAATCTTTGAAAAATTTGTAAAAGAAAAAGATAATGTAGATAGAATTGTTTTGTTTTTGTAGTTTTGTAATAATTCATAAATTACTATTCATGAATAGTAAAAGTAAGAGTCATTTTATGTCGGCCATAAAATAAAAAGAAGAGGCCATTATGTAAAGGTATTTTGTTTTTAGTGTCGGCCAAATATAATTAGGCCATGTGTAAAGTAAGTGTCGGCCACTTATATTGGCCAAACATGTAAGTTTAGTAATATAAATAGGGGGCTTTCCCTCAATAATAAATCATCACCACTTTCCTTCATCATCTTCTCTCTAATTTTATCATTCCCCATAATAGTGACTAGACGAGATGATTATTAAATTGTTATTATTACATGATAAATGAGTATAATCTGTGAAGAGATTAGAAGGAATAAAATTTTAGCAAAAATATAAAAAAATGACTACCTATTTATTAGATGATGATATTAATTACATGATATTATTATTCTATATATTGAAAGATCTTGATGCTGATATAAGGAAAATAATCTATGATAAATTAGTAACATAAGAAACAATTGAAGAAACAACTCATGGTTGGTCAGAATTAATTATCTCAGATGATTTTGATCTTGACTATTTATATGATGATCTAGAATTATATAGAGATCAATGATAAATTATAAATATTTGAAATTATGGAAAGAAACTAAAGAAAAGATAGATCTAGAAGAAAAATTATTAATTGAAAATGTAAATAGATATATATATCTTAGAGAAGAAGAATATTTAGAATATATAGAAACTAATGCTAAAGAAATACAGAGATTAAATTTAGTTAAAAAAGAATATTATGAAAAAATATTTTCTTAAAAAATAAAAAATGAAAATAATAAGACAAAAGTAAAAATTGAATTAATAGATGAAAATAGTATAATAACGCAAAAACCATTAAAATATAATTTTGATAATTTAAATGAATTTAAAATGCATATAGATGAACTATTAAAGAATAATTATATACCAGAGAGTAATAGTAAACATACAAGTCTAGCATTTATAGTAAATAAACATAGTGAACAAAAAAGAGGTAAAAATAGAATGGTTATAGATTATCGTAATCTAAATGCTAAAACTAAAACTTATAATTATCCAATACCAAATAAGATATTAAAAATAAGACAGATACAAGGATATAACTATTTTAGTAAATTTGAGTGTAAATCAGGATTTTATCATTTAAAACTAGAAGAAGAATCAAAATAATTAACAGCATTCACAGTACCACAAGGTTTCTATGAATGGAATATTTTACCATTTGGATATAAAAATGCACCAGGTAGATATCAACATTTTATGGATAAATATTTTAATCAATTAGAAAATTGTGTAGTTTATATAGATGATATATTATTATTCTCTAGAACACAAGATGAACATATCAGATTATTAGAAAAATTTATACATATAATTAAACAATCAGGTATAAGTTTAAGTAAAAAGAAAGCAGAAATTATGAAATCACAGATAGAATTTCTAGGAATACAAATAGATAAAAATGGTATAAAAATGCAAACACATATAGTACAGAAAATAATCAACCTAGATGAAGATCTAGATACAAAAAAGAAATTACAATCCTTTTTAGGATTAGTAAACCAAGTACGAGAGTACATACCAAAATTAGCAGAATATTTGAAACCACTACATAAAAAACTTAAAAAAGATGTTGAATATCATTTTGATAATAAAGATAAAGAACATATAAGAAATATTAAGAACTTATGTAAAAAATTACCAAAACTCTATTTTCCTGATGAAAATAAAATATTTATTTATATAGTTGAAACAGATTCAAGTAATCATAGTTATGGAGGAGTTTTAAAATATAAATATGAAAATGAAAAAATAGAACATCACTGTAGATATTATTCAGGATCTTATACAGAAGCACAAATTAAATGGGAAATAAATAAAAAAGAATTATTAGCTTTATATAAATGTTTATTAGCATTTGAACCATATATTGTTTATAATAAATTTATTGTAAGAACAGATAATACACAAGTAAAATGGTGGATAACAAGAAAGATAGATGATTCAGTCACAACAAAAGAAATAAGGAGATTAGTATTAAATATATTAAATTTTACATTTACAATTGAGATAATTAAGACTGATAAAAATATTATTGCAGACTATCTCTCAAGAAAAAGATACAATGAAGGAGATATTAACTATGATGACAAATCTTTGTCAAAAGATGGAGAAAATAGAAACAGAAGTACAAGTACTTAAAGAAACAGTTAATAGTCAGCATCATGACTCTAAAAATGCGGAGCTACGTCGTGAGGCAGACGGTAAAAGGCCAGAGCTAAGAGGTGACGTTGAGAAACACCTAAAAACTCAAAATATTAACAAATTATCAGTTGCAGGTACAAGCACAGGAGCTATGGAAAAAACTACTCCAAGAAATACAAACCTAAATAGCCTATTTGCAAAACCATTTATTCCAAAAATCCAAATAATAAATACTCCAACACCACAAACCTCTACATATGCAGTTAGTATACAAAGTGATAAGAAAAGATACAATTACATTACCCAATCATACATTGAAAACATACATAAAATCCAAACATTTTTAAATTTAAACCCCAGATCCACACAAACAAAAAATCCAAATGAAGATTATATAACCCAAAAACTACAAGGATATAATAGATTGATTGCACAACCCAAAACTAGTTCAAACTTAGTTAAAACGTGTTACAGTTATGGATTACTCAGTACTGTATACACATATGATGGAGAAGAAATAAGTGGAATACCAGAATTACACAAAGCATTCATCATATACAAGAGAGTTACTAAAGGAAATTTATTTTATATTAAATTTTATACAGCACCGGCTGAGATATTATATGAAGAAATCAAGTCACCAATTCAAGTTATAAAGATAGGTTTAACCAAAGATATGATAATACTAGAAGATATAGAAAGACAAGCTGAAATACCAAAGGTAGAAATACCAAACTTTTATGCAAATAAAAGAATAATTGGTATATCAACAATTATACAAGAACTAGCTAACAATTATTTAAATGGCAATGCTATTTGGAGTTATTATGCAAGAGACCAAGTTATGATATATTCAAATTCAAGGGAATTAAGAAAAGCTGATATGGATGAAGTTCAGAAATGGATTTTATCATTATTAAAGCCAGAAGAACAACCTACGACAAGAGCCTTAAAGAAACAATTTATTTCAGATGATTTATTAACGAGATATTGCATGTTAATTGGACATAAATACCCTGATCATCAATGTTCAAAATGCAATGGAGAAGATAATATTATTCTAGAAGTTGATTTGGAATAAAGATGAAAACGATAAGGATGAAGAAAAAGAGATATGGACATATGGCCAACAACATTATATTTTTCTTTTACAAATTTTTCAAAGATTCTTATCTATATCATCTTTTTGTTGTTGGCCATATGTCCATATCTCTTTTTCTTCATCCTTATCGTTTTCATCTTTATTCCAAATCAACTTCTAGAATAATATTATCTTCTCCATTGCATTTTGAACATTGATGATCAGGGTATTTATGTCCAATTAACATGCAATATCTCGTTAATAAATCATCTGAAATAAATTGTTTCTTTAAGGCTCTTGTCGTAGGTTGTTCTTCTGGCTTTAATAATGATAAAATCCATTTCTGAACTTCTTCCATATCTGCTTTTCTTAATTCCCTTGAATTTGAATATATCATAACTTGGTCTCTTGCATAATAACTCCAAATAGCATTGCCATTTAAATAATTGTTAGCTAGTTCTTGTATAATTGTTGATATACCAATTATTCTTTTATTTGCATAAAAGTTTGGTATTTCTACCTTTGGTATTTCAGCTTGTCTTTCTATATCTTCTGGTATTATCATATCTTTGGTTAAACCTATCTTTATAACTTGAATTGGTGACTTGATTTCTTCATATAATATCTCAGCCGGTGCTGTATAAAATTTAATATAAAATAAATTTCCTTTAGTAACTCTCTTGTATATGATGAATGCTTTGTGTAATTCTGGTATTCCACTTATTTCTTCTCCATCATATGTGTATACAGTACTGAGTAATCCATAACTGTAACACGTTTTAACTAAGTTTGAATTAGTTTTGGGTTGTGCAATCAATCTATTATATCCTTGTAGTTTTTGGGTTATATAATCTTCATTTGGATTTTTTGTTTGTGTGGATCTGGGGTTTAAATTTAAAAATGTTTGGATTTTATGTATGTTTTCAATGTATGATTGGGTAATGTAATTGTATCTTTTCTTATCACTTTGTATACTAACTGCATATGTAGAGGTTTGTGGTGTTGGAGTATTTATTATTTGGATTTTTGGAATAAATGGTTTTGCAAATAGGCTATTTAGGTTTGTATTTCTTGGAGTAGTTTTTTCCATAGCTCCTGTGCTTGTACCTGCAACTGATAATTTGTTAATATTTTGAGTTTTTAGGTGTTTCTCAACGTCACCTCTTAGCTCTGGCCTTTTACCGTCTGCCTCACGACGTAGCTCCGCATTTTTAGAGTCATGCTGCTGACTATTAACTGTTTCTTTAAGTACTTGTACTTCTGTTTCTATTTTCTCCATCTTTTGACAAAGATTTGTCATCATAGTTAATATCTCCTTCATTGTATCTTTTTCTTGAGAGATAGTCTGCAATAATATTTTTATCAGTCTTAATTATCTCAATTGTAAATGTAAAATTTAATATATTTAATACTAATCTCCTTATTTCTTTTGTTGTGACTGAGTCATCTATCTTTCTTGTTATCCACCATTTTACTTGTGTATTATCTGTTCTTACAATAAATTTATTATAAACAATATATGGTTCAAATGCTAATAAACATTTATATAATGCTAATAATTCTTTTCTATTTATTTCCCATTTAATTTGTACTTCTGTATAAGATCCTGAATAATATCTACAGTGAAGTTCTATTTTTTCATTTTCATATTTATATTTTAAAACTCCTCCATAACTATGATTACTTGAATCTGTTTCAACTATATAAATAAATATTTTATTTTCATTAGGAAAATAGAGTTTTGGTAATTTTTTACATAAGTTCTTAATATTTCTTATATGTTCTTTATCTTTATTATCAAAATGATATTCAACATCTTTTTTAAGTTTTTTATGTAGTGGTTTTAAATATTCTGCTAATTTGGTATGTACTCTCGTACTTGGTTTACTAATCCTAAAAAGGATTGTAATTTCTTTTTTGTATCTATATCTTCATCTAGGTTGATTATTTTCTGTACTATATGTGTTTGCATTTTTATACCATTTTTATCTATTTGTATTCCTAGAAATTCTATCTGTGATTTCATAATTTCTGCTTTCTTTTTACTTAAACTTATACCTGATTGTTTAATTATATGTATAAATTTTTTTAATAACCTGATATGTTCATCTTGTGTTCTAGAGAATAATAATATATCATCTATATAAACTACACAATTTTCTAATTGATTAAAATAGTTATCCATATAATGTTGATATCTACCTGGTGCATTTTTATATCCAAATGGTAAAACATTCCATTCATAGAAACCTTGTGGTACTGTGAATGCTGTTAATTGTTTTGATTCTTCTTCTAGTTTTAAATGATAAAATCCTGATTAACAGTCAAATTTACTAAAATAGTTATATCCTTGTATCTGTCTTATTTTTAATATCTTATTTGGTATTGGATAATTATAAGTTTTAGTTTTAGCATTTAGATTACGATAATCTATAACCATTCTACTTTTACCTCTTTTTTGTTCACTATGTTTATTTACTATAAATGCTGGACTTGTATGTTTACTATTACTCTCTTGTATATAATTATTCTTTAATAGTTCATCTATATGCATTTTAAATTCATTTAAATCATCAAAATTATATTTTAATGGTTTTTGCGTTATTATACTATTTTCATCTATTAATTCAATTTTTACTTTTGTCTTATGTTTTTCCCATCCTTCTAATGGATTTTCACTATATAAGAGTTCTAATTGTTCCTCTATTATTTTAACCTTATCTATTGTAAATATGATAATTTCTAGTTGGTTTATTTGTTTACTATTTATGTTTTCCATTTCTTGATTTATTTTTTCACTTCCTTTTACCCATTCTTTTGGTTTTCTTTGTTTATTATTTACTCTTTTTGCGCCTATTTTATATCCACATGGTGTAGTAAACCACCAATGAGTTTTAGTTATAATATGAGGATATAGTTTATCTAAAAATGGCATTCCTAATAACATATCTTTTGTTGTAAATTCAAAATTATACATTTCTTCTATTATTAAGATTTTATCCCATATTTGTATTTTTATATTTTTTGCTTTATATGTAATCATACTACTTTCATTATTGAATCCTGTTACTACCATAGGTGTTTTTAATTTTTCCCATTTATCTTCTGTAACGACCTGCTTAGTCGTTTTGAGCAGCAGATTTTATTTCTGGAAAACTGTCTGAGACGTCGTATCCAACGACGGACCGTCATGGGCACGACGGACCGTCGAGGGTGTCTCGTTCCAAACACTTGGAATTCTTATATTTGAGTGCTGAAATCGACTCTCTGAACTCTGTGACGGACCTGCAGACGACCGTCACAGACATGACGGACCGACCGTTGTGAGGTTCCGTTTCAAAACACTTCAACTCTTGAGAATTGGGTACTGAGAGCAATT
>JABWTJ010000876.1:196696-238967 GCA_016801875.1 Solanum sitiens | reverse complement strand
TTGAAGAAGCTTGGAACTCTTTCTCCAAGTGTTGGTAGGTCCTCATGTTCGGGGATGCTATCTTTTCATTATTCTAGCTTACGAATACTTTAGTAGATTTTAAGAATACACGTATTTCCATCTATGTTCTTTGGATTCTTTTGTACTAATTCCTATATGGCGTATTGACTATTTATTGTCTAAGTCCAGATTCGTACTCTTTAGATGTTTTTTATATGAGACAACTTTTTCAATATTGTACGTATGCTTTTATGATTATTAAGTATGAAGTCTAAGTATACTTCACATAGTATTAATTTTTTTTAATTTTTCCAGAATTCTAACTAATGACATGTTATGACGAATGCTAAGGGCTTGTCTAAGTCCTCTGAGAGGACGCCGACGCCGGTTGCATCTGGGGTGATTCCGGGTGTGACAAACTTGGTATCAGATCATGCGGTTTAATATCCTTAGGATCAATGTCTCACTAAACCACATTACCTAGTGTCTTGTTCATGTTTGTGAAACGCGCCACAATTATTGATCAGAGGCTATGTGATGACTAGGAAACTTCTTTTTTTTTTTTGATAATCTTATGTCGTGCCTTTAGAATATTTACACTATGTGTCTTTTAGCATCCAAACCCTTTCTTGTGGTTATAGGCGATGAACACAAGAAGGACAGCCACGAGAAGAGTAGGGTAAGAGATTGCGAATGCGGGAGCTACTCTCCAAGGCAATCAAGTTCCTCCTCAAGTGCAAGCTGTTGCGAATGATTAAGTTCCGGTGAATCCTCCGGCTATGATGGATGGTGAGGTGAGGGAATCCCTGTTCCAAATGGCCCAAGCAATCACCACCCAAGCTCAAGCCATCATGACTCAAGCAAACAGGGAGGTTGTTCCTCGAGAGAACCAACATGCTAGTACTATGGCTATTCATTTGAGGGATTTCACGAGGATGAATCCTCCTATTTTCCTTGGGTAAAAAGTTGATGAAGACCCCAAAGATTTCATTGATGAGGTCTACAATATCTTGTTTGCTATGGGGGTGAGTACTACTGAGAAGGCTGAACTTGCTACCTATCAACTCAAGGATGTGGCTCAGACATGGTACAATCAGTGGAAGGATAGTAGGGCTTAGGAGATGATCCCGTGACTTGGGAGATCTTCAAAAAGGCCTTTCTTGACAGATTCTTTCCAAGGGAACAAAGGGAAGCTAAGGTAGAGGAGTTCATCAACCTTTGTCAAGGAGGTGTGAGTGTTAAGGAATACTTTTTAAAGTTCATTAAGCTATCCAAATATGCTTCTTCTTTGGTTTCCAATGCTAGGGATGAAATGATCTGTTATGTAACGGGCGTGTCCGAAGAGATTGAAGAAGAAAGTCGTGCAACCATGCTTCATGACAATATGGATCTTTCTAGGTTGCTGGTTCATGCTTAACAGGTTCAGGAGAGTCGTCTAAGGAAGAAGAATAGGGAAGCTAAGAAGAGAAAGTCTTTTGAAAGTGGTTCTTCTAAGAGTAGGATTGACATTCAAGACAAGCTTAAGTTCAAGAAGAGGTTTTCAAATCAGGTTGCTCTAAATTTCTCTAAGAATCGCAATGATAGAGGTTCTAATCCTAAACCTCAAAAAGGGAGAAATGTTGATCCACCAAGAGAAAGACCGACTTGTGATAAGTATTGTAAGAAACATGTGGGTGAATGCCTTGTTGGAACTAATAGTTTCTATGGTTGTGGCAAAGGTATCCATATGGTGAAAGATTATCCTAATGTGAGAAGTCAAGGAAAATGGAATAGCCAAGCTCCATCAAGCAGTCCTAGTTCTGAAGCTCCAAAAAGGAACCGTTTCTATGTACTCAAGACTAGGGGTTAACAAAAAAGCTCTCCCGATGTTTTGATGGGTATGTTACAAGTCTTCTCTATTAATGTTTAGGCTTTGCTTGATCCCGGTGCTACCCTTTCTTTTGTTACATCTTTGGTATCTAGGAAGTTTGATGTACTTCCCAATGGTTTGATTGAAACCTTTTCGGTTTGTACCCTAATGGATAACTTTATAGTTGCAAAAAGAGTCTATAGTAAATGTCATGTAATGTTGCCCAATAGAGTTACTCTTGTTGATTTAGTAGAACTTGTCATGTTTGATTTTGATATCATCTTGGGTATGGATTGGCTTCATGATTGCTTTACTTCCATAGATTGTAGAACAAGGGTAGTGAAGTTCCGATTCCCAAATGCACCCACTTTAGAGTGGAAGGGGGGAAATTCTATGCCAAGGGGTCAAATCATTTCTTGTTTGAAGGCTTTTAAGATGATAGCCAAGGGTTGTCTATATCATGTGGTGAGAGTTAATAATATAGAAGGCGAAACTCCTTCTATTGAGTCAGTCCCTGTAGTGAGAGAATTCCCAGAAGTTTTTCCTAATGACCTTCCAGGATTTCCTCCCGAACGGGAAATTGACTTTGGCATTGATTTATTAAGGAATACGAATTCCATTTCAATTCCTCCATATAGAATGGCTCCAGCTGAATCGAAAGAGTTGAAGCTCCAACTCAATGATTTACTAGACAATGTTTTATTCAACCTAGTATTTCTCCATGCGGTGCTTCGGTCTTATTTGTGAAGAAGAAGGATTGGTCCCTTAGAATGTGCATTGATTATCGCCAACTTAATAAGGTCACCATAAAGAAAAAGTATCCTCTCCCTCGAATTTATGATCTTTTTTATCAACTCCAAGGTGCTAGCTAATTTTCCAAGATTGACTTAAGGTCGGGATATCACCAACTTAGGGTGAGAGGTGAAGATGTTCCCAAGACAGCTTTTCGAACTAGATATGGTCACTATGAATTTTTAGTTATGTCGTTTGGGTTAACAAATGCCACGGCGGTGTTTATGACCTAATGAATAGAGTTTTACAAGATTACCTTAACTCATTTATGATTGTGTTCGTGGATGATATTTTGATATAATCCAAGAATGAAAATAAGCATGAGGGTCACTTGAGGTTGTCCTTGCAAGTCCTCAAGGAACACCAACTTTATGCAAAATTTAGTAAGTGTGAATTTTGGTTGAGGTCAGTTTTCTTTCTTTGCCATGTTATCTCTGGTGAGGGTGTAGAGGTTGATCTGAAGAAGACGGATGCGGTCAGAAATTGGCCTAGACCTTTGACACCCACAGACATAAGAAGTTTCATGAGTCTAGCCGGGTATTATAGAAGGTTTTTTGATGGATTTTAATCCATTGCTTCTCCTTTGACAGCTTTGGCCCAAAAAAAGGTGAAATTTGAGTGGTCGGAAGCTTGTGAAAAAGATTTTCAAGAGTTGAAAGATAAGCTTACCTCTGCTTCGGTGTTGACCTTACTAGAGGGTAATGAAGGCTTTGTAGTGTATTGTGATGCTTCTCGAGTGGCTTGGGATGTGTCCTCATGCAACATGGCAAGGTGATAGCTTATGCTTCTAGGCAACTCAAAGTTCATGAGAAAAATTATCCAACTCATGATCTTGAGTTAGCTACTGTAGTTTTTGCCTTGAAAATATGGAGACACTACTTGTATGGTGTGCATGCTGATGTGTTTACTGACCATAAAAGTCTTCAATATGTGTTTACACAAAAGGAGTTGAATCTCCGACAGAGAAGATAGTTAGAAATTTTGAAGAATTATGACATAAGTGTCCTTTATCACCCTCGCAAGGCCAACGTGGTTGCGGATGCTTTGAATCGTATGACTATGGGTAGTGTGTCTCATGTGGATGAAGAGAAGATAGAACTTGTGAAATATGTTCATAGGTTGGCTTGATTAGGTGTGCGTTTAGAAGATTCTCCAAATGGTGGTTTCATAGTCCATCATAACTCCGACTCATCATTAGTGGTGGAGGTGAAATCTAAGCAGCATCCTGATCCTCTATTGATGGAGTTGAAGGAATCGGTACTTGGTAAGCTCAATGATTCATTCTCCAGGGGGGAGGGTGTTCTTAGGTACCAAGGGAGATTATGTGTAGCGGATGTTGAGGATTTGAGAAATCGAATTCTAGAATAAGCCCATAGTTCTCGTTATTCCATACATCCGTGTGCCACCAAAATGTATCATGATCTTAGGGAAGTCTATTGGTGGAATAGTTTAAAAAGAGACATAGCAGAGTTTGTTGCAAAGTGTCCAAATTGCCAACAGGTTAAACCTGAACATCTTAAACCGGGTGGTTTAAGCCAAATCATGGATGTTCCCACTTGGAAGTGGGAATCCATTAATATGGACTTTTTTGTTGGGTTGCCTTGAACCCGGAGGCAAAATGATTCTATCGGGGTTATTGTGGAAAGGTTGACCAAATCTGCCCATTTTATTCATGTTAAGTCTACTTATATTGCCGAAGATTATGCAAGAATCTACATTAATGAGATTGTGAGTCTTCATGGGATTCCTTTGTCCATCATTTCAGATAGAGGTGCCCAATTCACTTCTCGTTTTTGGAAGGCTTTTCAAAAGGGTTTAGGTACTCAAGTGAAACTTAGTACCGCTTTTCATCCTCAAACAAATGGTCAAGAGGAACGTACCATTCAGACCCTTGAAGACATGTTAAGATCCTGTGTTATTGATTTCAAAGGAAATTAGGATGATGACCTACCTTTGATTGAGTTCTCTTACAACAATAGCTATCATTCGAGCATCTTCATGGCACCTTTCGAAGCTCTATATGGTAGAAGGTGTAGATCTCTATTTGGATGGTTCTAGGTTGGTGAGTCCTCACTCCTTGGTCCAAAAATTGTCTATGAGGCTATAGAGAAAGTTCGACTAATAAGAGACAGATTGAAGACAACCTATAGTCGGCAAAAGTCTTTTGCCAACAACAGAAGAAGAGATCTTGAGTTTGATATAGGTGATCATGTCTACTTGAAGATTTCACCTATGAAAGGGGTGATGAGATTCGGTAGAAAGGGGAAGTTATGTCCCCGGTATGTTGGTATTTATGAGGTTTTACAACGTGTTGGAAAGGTTGCTTATGAACTAAAACTACCTAGTGAACTAGCTTCGGTTCATCCGGTGTTTCATGTTTCTATGCTCGAGAAATTCATGGGAGACCCGGTATCTATTCTGCCTATTGAAGGTTTAGGGGTGGATAAGAACCTCTTCTATGAAGAGGTTCCTGTTGATATCCTAGATCGCCAAGTCAAGAAGTTGAGAAACAAGCAGGTTGCCTCTGTAAAGGTTCTATGGAGGAACCATCTTGTTGAGGGTGCAACATGGGAGGGTGAAGCCGACACGAAGTCCCTCTACCCTCATCTATTTACTACTTGAGGTTAGACATTTCCTCTTAATAAATAAGTAATGAATAATATGAAATTTAATTACTTTCTTAATAGGTGCATGTCTTGGTAAAAGTTACACCAATTTGAGTTTAAGAAAATGCTTTCATACTCTATTCTTGCACTTATATGAAATATGTATGCATGTTGTCTTCCCGAGATTTTTCTGATTTGTTGTTGTCTTGAGAAGAATGATATCATGGTAACTCCTTGATGTATTTTGAGCTCATGATAATGTTGAGCAGGAAGTTCCTCACTATGTGTTATGAATATGGAACTCTTATATGTTGTGCGTCATGAATTCAGTGCTATGTGTAATGTTATGATATGTGTTGAAAAGAGTTGTGTCGTACTCCTATGAGTTGTGACTCATTATGATTTTATATTGTTGATTGGTTGGGCTTCTAGTATTGAGTCTATTCTTACCCTCCAAAAGATTTTAGTGTCATTCGGGGACGAATGTTCCTAAGGGGGGGATAATGTAACACTCCGGAAATGACATGACTTAAACTAGAGCTTAATCTATTAAATAATGTTCAGAATGATGTTTCCAGACCTATATTAATGTAATAAGTTCATTTAGAAAACGTTAGAGCCAAAACGACAAACAAAGACCTTGACGTCCGGAAACTAGCTAATTTGAACTAGTTGACTCCCTATGTTTGGTGAAATTTTGAAGTGTCAAATGAAGTCCAAAACTTGTAAAAAGACTTTGGATAGGTATTATGTAGTACAAAGGGTCCAAATGTCCGGTAACTACACCCCAAGGACCACCCGAAGGGTCCTTGGGGAGGACCCCAACATGGTAGGCAGGATGCCAAATCAGCCTGCGCGAGCAAGATTGGAGAAGGTGGTGCACGACACACAACCTTCACGAGGCAGTCTGCCTCAAGAATTGAGAGTCAGCCTCGCGACGCGAGGCTAACACAGACCTCATTGCCTTAACCCAAAAATTCATAAAAATAATGGGAATTGGCCCCGCGACGCGCAGCCACTTCCCAAATTCTTTAAAGTCGTATTTTTGGTAATTTAACTTCATAAAAAGACTCATTTAAGTGAAGGGTCTTTTGGGTATTTTATAGGGCGACTATATATGGAAACTATGTCAGTGTTAGACCACTTTTTAGACCCTAAAACCATATTCAAACAAATTTTCTCATCTCTGACAAGAAACACTCGCTTTTCCAAACTCCTTTGAAGAACAAGAAGAGCTTAAGGAAGAAGACGAAGACTCAAAGGTTTCCAATCAAATTTCGTGGATTATTCGTCTATAAGGTATGGGGTTTTCACTCTTGGGATTCCTTTCCCCAAGAGGTTCTTTTCAAAGATAGTTTTTCAAGAAATTCAATTCTAGGGTTTTTACTCTACAAAATGGTTTTCTTCCTACCTCTAGATTATGACTATCGAGAGAAAAGACATAAAGTCACTGATGTTGTTTCGAATTTGTAAAAGATACCTTAACTTTGTAACTATCTTATTAACCCACTGAACAATTTTGATCATATATTATTATATTATTTTTCGATCAGCCCCAAATTTTTAGAAGCAAGTGTGTTTACAAACCAATCATTACATGACACGTCTAAATTTTTTTTAAAATATATTTTTTAATTTTAAGTTTTTCCTTTATCTTTTTTTTTTACTTTATGTCTCTCTCTCTCTCTTATTTTTTTACTTTTAATTTTGTTTTGTCTTAAATTTCACTTCATCTCTCACCTCACACTTTCAAGTGATTCATTCCACCATTATCTTTTTCTTCACTTCCCACACCTCATGTCAAATTTAGCCCTATTCCCATTTTTTTGTTTTCTTTTCTTCTTCTTCTCTGGTCAAATTATTTATAGAATTCATACTATTTTCTTAGACATTATTGAATTATTGATATCAATTATTTTTCAAAGAAAATTCAAAATTTTGAAGGTATCATAAACTATTCATTTTCATATAAATTCAAAACTAGAAATGATAATTTTAAAGAATTAATTAATTCTCCAAAATTTGAAAGAATTTAATTGAAATCGGATTAAAAAAATTATACTATACTTTCTAATAATCATGAAGTTTAATGGGTTTATAAAATTCTTCGAAATGTAAGGAAATATTTAAATAAAGTTTTAAAATTAAAGAGAGTAATATTAATAATAGTAAAAAAAAAAGTGAAGTTGTTGTAAAAATGGTGACATTGAAAGTAAGAAGCTTTAATGGTTGAAGATGACAATGAATTTTTGAAGAAAAAAAATAAAAAGGAAAAAGAGTTAAAATAACAAGAAAAATAAGAAAATATATTTTATAATAAAATACTTGTAAAAATAGAATTATATTAGTTATTATAGGTTGCTCACTCTCTTTAAGAGAGTGCACACCACTCTCTATGTCATGTGGACGAAAATGATACAATAATATATATTCAAAATTGTTTAGTGGGTAATAGGATAATTGCAAATATAAGGTGTCTTTTGGAAATTCGAAACAACTTCAGTGTTGACTTTATGTCTTTTCTCGACTATCGATGAAAAATAATGGTTTTCTATGGTTGATTTCACATGAATTGTTGAGTATTTGATTAATAATGTTTGAATCTCGTGTGATGCATGATCTCTCTCTAAATAATGGTCTTGATTGGGTTGTACTTACTACTTGATATTATGTAAACGTTGGGATTGGAACTAAGACTTGAATGAACTTTTCAATGACCCTTTACCTTATCCTACATTATAAATTGATCTTGTGTATGAGTTAAGAGTTAGTATTGGTTATTCTATTGAGTATTTCACTATGTTGTTGTTATGATGGTTGTATGTTGAACATAAGTTCTTGAATAAGGTTTTTGGAAGCAAGATGTGAGTCTTCTAAAGTTGTGATAACTCTATGATGTTTATGTTAGCCTATAAATGATGTTACAATGCTAATGAAGTATGTGTAATGATGCTATGCATATGTTGGGTTATGAATATGTTAATTTGTGCGATTATGATAAGAACATGAAAATGGAAGTTTATCATATTCTCTTGTTTGCTTTACACAAGATGATTTATGATATATTAATCTCACAAACGAAGGGTTACGATGAAAGGAAATTATCATCTAATCCTAAGGAGATCATTATCATATTTATACAAGGAGTTAATCTCATATGACTTATGATAAGATTTATGAACATATGATAACTTAAGATTAATCAGAAAGGGATAAGCTTAGCACCGAGCGAACTAGATATGAGAGGTGTCCCTTCCCTAGTTGGATGGTAGGTTCACAATTACTCTCATGAGATAGAGGCTGCCATGTAATGTGGAACTATTGGTCTCTAATACATCTCCTAGTTCTTGAACTATGTTGCCACCATAGGATACTAGCTAGTTGATCCACCTAGAAAGCTATGTCATGTTTGGTTCTACTTTGGCCGGTAGACCACCTTCTTTCGGTGTGGGGTTTTATGACACCGAATTCCATGTTTAGCTCACATGGTCTAATGACGATTAAGGCGAATGTCCCCTCATGTAAAATGAAAGACAAGTAAATGGACGTTGAATAGGGTGACTTGAAGAGTTTACTTAGTATAGGTAGGGGTATGAGACTCTACCTAGACATTGCACAAGTTGACTCTAAGGGAAGTCCTAGGAGATTGTTCTTATGTAATATGATAACATGAAAGGTATGATGCTTAACATACATGTTGTTATTCTTATATGAAGTTAATTACGTTAATGAACATGTTATTGATCTATATTTCTGTATGAGATGATGACTACATATGTTACAAGTTATATGAAGAAAAGTTTTACTTATGGTCTCCTATCTTATCTACTTGGCTGTGTGGGATTATGGAGCTTCTCATGACAATTGCAATTGTAGGTTCGGGATGGGATCATTGGTAAGTGTTTTATGTGATGCTTATATGGTCTATTGAATATGAATTGTTAACATGACTCTATGATAATATGTCTTTGATTATGATCATGTTTTATGTTGATGGAATCCTTAACTTGTACTTGTTCTATGGTATGTGCATTGAAGACATTCATATGACTTATCATGTTTTTCAAAGAAGTTATAAATGATCCTTTTCATGTATGTCCTTAAATGTTATGTGCATATATCCATACTTAGTACATGTGGCGTACTAACCCTATTACTTTATATTACTACAAATGTAGGGTCTGGCCATTGAAGATTAAGAAGGTCGCTTGAAGAAGCTTGGAACTCATTCTCCATGTGTTGATAGGTCCTCATGTTCGGGGATGCTATCTTGTCATTATTCTAGCTTACCAAGACTTTAGTAGATTTTAAGAATACTCGTAGTTCCATCTATGTTCTTTGGATTCTTTTGTATTAAGTTCTATATGGCGTATTGACTATTTATTGGATAAGTCCACATTCGTACTCTTTACATGGTTTTTATATGAGATAGTTTTTACAATAGCGTACGTATGCTTTTATGATTATTAAGTATGAAGTCTAAGTATACTTCACATAGTATTAAAACTTTTTAATTTTTCCATAATTTAACTAATGACATGTTATGACGAATGCTAAGGGTTTGTATGAGTCTTCTGAGAGGACGCCGACGCCGATCGCATCAGAGAGTGCTCTACGGGTGTGACAATGAGGGTCCTGCTAGTCTTATTATCCAGGAGGGTCATGCTAGTCCCATTATCCAGGAGGGTCCAACTAATCCCATTATTCAGGTTGGTCCTGCTAGTCCCATTATCCAGGAGGGTCCTGTTAATCCCATTATTCAGGAGGGTCTTATTAATCCCATTATGAGGAGGGTCCTGCTAGTCCCATTATTCAGGAGGGTCCTGTTAATCCCATTATGAGGAGGGTCCTGCTAGTCTCATTATCTAGGTGGGTCCCGCTAATCCCATTATCCAGGAGGCTCCTGCTAGTCTCATTATCCAGGAGGGTCATGTTAATCCCATTATCAAGGAGGGTCATGTTATTCCCATTATCAAAGAGGGTCCTGCTAATCCCATTATCTAGGAGGGTTCTGCTATACTAAATTTATTACTTAGAAAGATCTCGCTTAATGGAATCTTCAAATATAATTACCACAACTTGTTTTTGCACCAGAAAAAAATTATAAAGTTGTTAGCATAAATGAGAAATACTTATACAAAAAATGCAAGACAGAGACGCAATTAAGGTGTTTGTTCCTTTGAAATGGAAGATTATAGAGTATTGGTTCTTTAAGGTTAAGATGCAACTAGTGTGCTTATTCCCTGGAAATGAGTGTTTTTTATTAACAAATAATAATATGCCTCAATTTTTAATTGAGGAACATTGAAAATATTTTTTATTTATCGTTCTTTTTCATTTTTATTAAATGATCCTATTTTGATTATTCAAGGATATAATAATTTTATTCCGTGACACTGGGCCCTATTGTAAGACTGCCTATGTATCTTGTATACTAAGAATCAGGTCAAACATAGTTCATAAAAATCTAAAGTCATTTTGCTTTTTCTTGATTTTTCCTACAAAAGACATCTTTTGAGAAATGAATTAGCTCATGGTTTACAATGTTTTGACCTTAGTTGGTACCAACAACTAGTATGATACATATAAAACACCTTCATTTACTTTCTGACAAAGTGGAGGCCAACTTTGAATAATTCATATAATTTCAAATGGTATCTCAAACATACTTAATTATTTACTAGATGAGTTTATCTTGCCTGAGTTAAGGGATAAAATTATTCATATCCGCATATTCTCATGTTTCAAGTTCTCTAACAACAAATGAAGTCCCTTTAAACACAATAGAAGTGTTTTGATCATAGGACGTTTCAAATATCACTCACACTAAGAAAGATGTTCAATACATGAGATCGAGATATCATATGATTGGGCCTCATGTAAGAATCCACTAATGTGCGAACACAAAAAATGAGATAAAATAGGACTTATCATTGGCTTGTAATGTAGGCTTAAGGAAAGGTAGGATATTCATTTGGATAAAGTGATTATTCCCTCCTTATATTTGTGCAATGCTCTCAATATTTTTTTCATTTTCGCGTTTGACCTTTGTTTTCTTGAAAGCTTCTCCTTATTTATTTCCTTTTGGAGATTTTTTCAATTTTTTATTATAGCTTTTCTTTGTCATTTTGCGTGAACTTGCACATACTTGGTATTTTCACTTTGGTATCCAACTTAGGTCTTGGCGCTGTGTATCTAATTGATAGTGCGCGAGGAGGTGAGATCCAGAAAATAGTGAATTTATGCACTAAAAATGATATATGTGAAGTTGTGGTTGTTCAAATAAAAATGTTTCAGGCTTGAAATGGGAATCATATGGATAACATGTCACTTGGTAGGCTTGAAAGACACAATCGGATCAAAAGAAGCCTATAATCATTTCTCAAGTTAAATGTTGCTCATAATTTCGCTTCAACCAACATCTAGGCCAAGTGATCAAAAGTCATTCCATCGAATTTTATATGTAAAGCTCATCACACAATGCACAGGAAACAATGAGATCGAATTTGTTTTAGCCTTAACTTTAAGCAAAATAGTTTCTCAAATATAACATAAATATATCAAGAGATAACAAAAGAGGTCTATAGGTAAAAACAAAGTTGATCTTGTCAAATAATTTAACATTTTATTATTTTTATGCACATTTCTAAGTATGTTGATACCAACCAAGTCAATATTTTTTTGAATAAAAAAAAATTGTCCCAATTTTTGTGATGAGGACTTTTAATATTTCTCCTTGGTTGGACCAAACCTCAAAACAAGTTTGCCTACGTATCTTGTCAAAACAAGAATCAGGTCAAACGTAGTTTAGAAATATTGTAAACACAAAATTATTTTTTATAAGAAATACTTCTCTTTTTATTTTTTTTTAAACATCACCGAACCCGAGGAGGATTGCCTACGTATCTCATCGAGTTGAGAATCAGGTGTGCGTAGTTTAGGCAGTTTGAACAGTTGATTTTTTTATTATTTTTAACTTTTTTTGAAAAGTTAGAAATTTGTTGAAAAATGCGATAGTATTTTTTGTTTGAAATGGTATAAACAACTTTTGAAATGAATTTTTTTAATTTTATTTTTGTTGTCATTTTTTTAGAATTAATTTTTTTTTTGAATTTTCATTTCTTAAGAAATTAAGAACTTCTAAAACAAATTTTTTTGTGGGTGTGTTTTCTCTCTATTTTTTAAGTAAAAATTTAATGTCAGCCTTCTTCATTTCACTGATCACTATAAAATGGGTCAACTTATAAAGACTTTCTAAATAACTGCATTTTCATGTAGCTTATAAAATCATCTAAATGGTCAAGTAAGAGACGAATACTTGTCAAAATACATACTCAATTCTTGTTCCAAGTTGCTAAGTCAAGTACAAGTTATGCAAATGAGTGAAACCTACTAGTGAAAATCATGACCTAAAGGAGATAGGTGTCTCGACTGGCTTATTCAAGTGGATGACTCGAGCTAGGAAGGGGCAATTTATCAGTAGCAGCGCTATTCTGACTTCATTGCTAGTCCAACCCCGCCTAACATATGTAACTAATTATCCTTCACTGGGTGTCAAGACACTCCAACTTTATCTCAACGGAAAATAGGATGCATAGTTGCATTCCTGTGACCGTGTGTAAATGTGTTTGGAGACCTATAATAGTTGTGCGAAAAGTGAAAAAAATAATAATACAATTCAACAATATAAAAGCGATAATTGAGCAGCAAGTAGCACAATAGACCATGATGATATGCAATATATCCAAAATAAGTAAAAAAATTAAGTAGAAGCCAATATAACAAATCTCAAATTTTCTTTAGTCCCCAGCGGAGCCGCCAGAGATGTCAACACCCCTTTTCTCCCGCGGAGGTGCGTTAGGATTTTTCCAATTAAAGTGACGGTATTGATTAAGGGACTATTTTATTTTTTCAGAGTAGCCACTTGGAATTGAGTTGTGGTGTTCCAAGTCACCTTTTTGTTTTATCCCTAATAAAATAGAAATGACTCTTTGTTTGGTCTGCGAACCAGAAATTTGGGTAAGGAATTCTGTTGACCGAGGGGAAGGTATTAGGCATCCCTCGAGTCCCATGGTTCTAGCACGATCACTTTTATTAACTTATACGTATTTTACCTTCTCTTTTTTTGTTTATATATTGTGTCTAAAGGCTATGGTCCACTTAATTTTAATTGTGGAATTTTATTAGTCTTAAATCAGATGCATAAGTGCATTCTCGATCTTGACATTTAGATACATAACTGTCTTCCTCTCGGGAGTACCTCACATATAATAATTTCTATTTACACCTCTTGATTTAAATTAATAAAAAATAATTATTAAAATAGTTTAACCAAGGTGCGTAACCACATCCTTGAATTTCTTATTATATTTTAAATGTGTGAAAAAAATGTGTAACCACTGTAGACAATAAAATTCGCGTCGAGAAAACAATAATCAAGAACGGAAAATTATAGCAACAATCGTTTTATTATTTCAAGTGCGAGTGTTACAATCTCTATGATTCCTCTGAATTCGTCTTTTCAAATATAATTCAAAAGGGATTTAAAGCTTGATCTTGAACTTGGAATTTATCTTGATCTTGATCTCTATCTTGATCTTGATCTTTTTATGTTGAACTTTATCTTGATCTTGAACTTGAACTTGAAATTTATCTTGATCTTGACTTCTAATTGAATCCAAGGGCTTCGAGCTTGATATTGAATCTGGTGGTCTTGATCTTGATCGTTCTTGATCTTGATCGTTCTTGAAACTTGAATGCTTGAATCTTTAAACTTGTAGAGAAATCTGCGGCTTTTGATCCACGAGCTTTCTCTAGCTTCTTGTTAAAATTATTGGTCCCTTTTCTGAATTATGAGACCCCTATTTATAGTTTTAGAATACAGGAGTTGCGATTGGAACAGGACTCCCTTTGACCAATCAGATTTAAGTGAAATATCATATGGGCTTTATGGAGCGGGCTTTAATTAAATTCATATTTATCTGAATTTAAATAATTAAATCAATTTTATTAATCCATAATATTTATTTGGATTAATATATTTATTAATTTAATATAATTTAAATCATTTAATAAATTTATATTTAAATAAATTTTAAATGATTACAAATGCCCCCTGCTTCAAGTCTTGTCGAGATATTTTATCTTTTAGAGACTAGGCTTGAAGCATTAACCGGTTACTAAATTCACCTTAGTTAAAAAAATGAATTATAATTGAATTAACAATTATAATCCTACTCATATTTTATATTCCAATTTTATTGCCACAGCCAAAAAAGGAATTGTAATTCAACTAGGAATTGTAATCCTACTCAATTTCAAATTTATATACCTTTTCTATTGTTCTAGTCAAAAAGGATTTGTAATTGGACTAGGAAAAGAATTTTATTCCCATCACATGACATCTATAAATAGATGCATTGTATCCACAATTTTTTTTCAATTACGAATTGTGAGCTACAAGCCAACGACGAAAGGGGCATAATTGAAGGTAATTTTCCACCCTTTTTCTGATTTTCGTCACTTTCTCTACAGCTTGACGCGTCTGTGGTAGAAAATTAATATCTCATTGTAGAAAAATTAAAATCATGAACGGTTTGAATTTGCTGAAACAAGACTTCTCGATCTCTAACATATAAAAAATTCCGAATTTAATACATTCCGAATCTTTTTCGATGATTTTTTGAAGTTAGCTCTAGATTCTGTCATGCTGAAAATTCTAGAGTTGTGCGACTTTACTAAAACTCTCGTCTCTTGATGTAGGAACGACGAACTCACGATCCGTTTGATTATTTAGAATCTATACACAAAGGTTTTCAAAGTGTCCAAAATTTAAAATTTAATACCTTAAGAATCATTCTAAATGATTTTTTTGAAGTTAACTTTAAATTCAGTCATGCTGAAAATTTTAGATTTGTGTGGCTTCACTAAACCTTTTGTGTCTTGATGTAGGAACAAAGAAATCACAAGCCGCTTGATTATTTCGAATCTACACACAAAGGTCTTCAGTGTGTCCAAAAGTCAAAATTTAATATCTTTAAAATCTTTCTAGATGATTTTTTGAAGTTAACTTTAAACTCTGCTATGCTGAAAATTTCAGATTTTTGTTGTCTCACAAAATATTTAATATCTTAATCTCAGAACATCGTTGCAAAAATGATTGTGATGGCTTGAAATCTTACTTCAAAGTCTGAGTTATCACCAATAAAATATTGTCTTAAGTCTAACCTAGTTAGCTTAGCATGACTTTCAAGTCTCAAACGTCTCGACAGGTAAAAATTTCTCCTCTACTTTTTTTTGTGTGTTGTCATCCCCCATTTTTGTAGGTAGGCTTTAAAGGACGATCCATGGAGAAGGTAGTCTTATGACTCAAAGGGATGAGTACTCATTCCCGCCTTAAGAAAGGTAACTTCATGGCATTCTTGAGGCGAAAGCGGATAGATGTAAATCCCCGCCTTAAGAAAGGTAACTTCATGGTAATCTTAAGGCGAAAGCGGATAGATGTAAATCCCCGCCTTAAGAAAGGTATCTTTATGGTATTCTTAAGGCGAAAGCGGATAGATGTAAATCCCCGCCTTAAGAAAGGTAACTTCATGGTAATCTTAAGGCGAAAGCGGATAGATGTAAATTCCCGCCTTAAGAAAGGTAACTTCATGGTATTCTTAAGGCGAAAGCGGATAGATGTAAATCCCCGCCTTAAGAAAGGTAACTTTATGGTATTCTTAAGGCGAAAGTGGATAGATGTAAATCCCCGCCTTAAGAAAGGTAACTTTATGGTATTCTTTAAGGCGAAAGCGGATAGATGTAAATCCCCGCCTTAAGAAAGGTAATCTAAAGGTGTCAAGACTTGAAAACTTCAAATTTAACACTTAAATAAGTTAAAGGCTTCAACTTGCAAACTTAAAAGATTTAAAGATATCAACTTGCCGAATATTTGAAGACCTCAACTTGCAGACATGAAGAATTTGAAGACGTCAACTTGCATATTTGAAGAATTTGAAGACGTCAACTTGCAAACTTGAAGAATTTGAAGACTTCAACTTGCAGACTTCAAGATTTTAAAGACTTCAACTTGCAAACTTGAAGAATTTAAGAAGTTCAACTTGCAGACTTGAAGAATTTGAGGACTTCAACTCGTAGATTTAAAGATTTCAATTAGCGGACTTAAAGAATTTGAAGACTTCAACTTGCAGACTTAGAGGATCTGAAAACTCCAACTTGTAGACTTAAAGAATCAGAAGACTTAAATTTGCAGAAAAGAATTCGAAGACTTCAACTTGTTGACTTAAATAATCTGGAGTTCAACTTAGAGACTTAAAGAATTTGAAGACTTCAACTTGCATACTTGAAGAATCCAAGGACTTCAACTTGCAGACTTGAAGAATTTGAGGACTTCAACTCGTAGATTTAAAGATTTCAACTAGCGGACTTAAAGAATTTGGAGACTTCAACTTGCAGACTTAGAGGATCTGAAAACTCCAACTTGCAGACTTAAAGAATCTGAAGACTTAAACTTGCAGAAAAGAATTCGAAGACTTCAATTTGTTGACTTAAATAATCTGAAGACTTTAACTTAGAGACTTAAAGAATTTGAAGACTTTAACTTGCATTCTTGGAATGAAGACTTCAACTAGATTCTTGGAGGATTTGAAGACTTCAACTTGTATACTTCAAGGATTTAAAAACTTCAATTTTGAAGAAACTTCAAGCATGACGAAACTCATATTTTTTCAAGGGTTTGCCCCCATCTATTGACCAATCAATACTTCGTACAAGTCTAACGTTTGATGAGACAAAAGATAATAAAATACTTATCTCTTTAATTGTCATGTGACATCAAGTGGGAACATGTATTTTTTTGACACTCATGCAACTGAACTTAGAATATGGTTCTAAGCTTCTACGTACCTCAGTGAAGAGGATCAAGTCACAACGTAGTTCTGGGGTTTGAGTTTTTTTTTTGTTGTTGTGCCGTACACAGTTTATACTCTTGCGGGCCAGGAGTGACATGCAGTTTAGGCTCGTACCTTAAGGAGCATCATCTTACTTCAAGGGTAGTACCTCTTTAGGAATTTGGCATTAATAGGACCGATTCTTAAGCCATCAGCATCAACAAGCTTGTAAGCACCATTTGAATATGCTTCTTGTACGACATATGGTCCATCCCACTTTGAGGTAAATTTGCCCCCATACTTGTGTGAAGTAATGATGGGTCTTCTTACTGTGAGAACTTGGTCTCCAACTTGGAAACACCTCAAGCGAACCTTTTTATTGAAAGCACGAGATAGACGAGCTTGATAACATTCAAGATTTTGTTGGGCTTCTAACCTCTTTTCGTCAAGTGCTTCTAACTCGGCAAGACGTAGTCGAGCATTGTCTTCTTTAGTGAGCCCTTCTTGGATAGCAAGTCTCAAGGAAGGTATTTGACGCTCTAGTGGTAAGACTGCTTCAACTCCAAAAGCAAGTGAATATGATGTTGCTTGAGTTAGAGTGCGGTACGTCGTTCTATATGCCCACAAAGCTTCTTCCATTCTTTCATGCCAATCTCGTTTGGACTTGGAGACAACTTTCTTGAGCAGGTTACATAGAGTTTTGTTGAATGCTTCAGCAAGACCATTGGCGGCAGCATGATACATAGAAGATTTATGCTGCTTGAAGTCAAAAAGATCACAAATTTTGTTCATTAACTTGTTATCAAATGGCTTGCCATTGTCAGTTATTATGTATCGAGGGATACCAAAGCGATAGATGATATTCACTCGGATAAAATTTGCAACATTCTCTTTCTTCACTTCCTTAAGGGCGACAGCTTCAGCCCACTTTGAGAAGTAATCTGTTGCAGCCAAGATATACAAGTGTCCACCAGAAGATTTTGGTAGTGTCCCTACAACATCCAGTCCCCAAGCGTCAAATGGCCACGATGCGATGGTTGGGTGCAATACTTCGGCTGGCTGATGAATGAAATTCGCATGAAATTGACAAGCGTCGCACCTCCGGGCATAATCTAAGCAATCTTTCACCATGGTTGGCCAGTAATACCCCATCCTTTTTATGTGAAAGTGAAGTTTCAGTCCAGATTGATGTGATCCACATACTCCTGAGTATGCTTCTTGCAGAGCTTGAATTGCTTTTCCTCTCCCAAACATCGTAATAGCACACCCTCAAATGATCGCCTATATAATGTGTCCTTGTAGTAAAGGAAGCGAGGTGTACGACGACGTATGTCAGTCCTTCTTCTTTGATTTTCTGGAAGTATCCCATAGCATATGTAGTCAATAATGGGTTGTCTCCAATCTTCCTTAGCGGTTTCAGCGGTGGCGACGATATGATCAAGCTTATTTTCAATATATTCTTCCTCATTTGACGGTGGTACTATCCATTTTTTACAAACAGTACTTGCGTTTGATCAGGAAAGGTTAGCGTTGAAGCTAGAGCAGCCAATGCATCAGCTTTCTTATTCTCTGTTCTACGCACATGTTGAAGGGTTACATCTCCAAGCCATCCTATCAACTTTTGAGCATAATCATGATAAGGGCGTAATTCAGGCTTTTTCACCTCATAACTTCCCAAGAGTTGGTTAATCACCAATTGAGAGTCACCAAAGACTTGTAAATGTAATTGCTTCATGTCAACGGCCATTTCAAGTCCCAGTATCAATGCTTGATATTCGGCGACATTATTGGAGCAACATTGTTTTAGAGTAAAAGAGAATGGTAGAATCTCTTCTTGCGAAGTGATGAACACTACACCAGCACCAGCTCCGCCGCGAAGTGCAGCCCCATCAAAGTACATTTTCCAAGGGGGTTGAACTTCAATTATCATCGCATCTTCATCAGGAAGTTCATCACTTAACTCCCAATCATCCGGTATAGGATGGTCTGCTAAGAAATCCGCCAATGCTTGTCCTTTAACAGCTTTTTGAGGGATGTACACGATCTCAAATTGTTGGAATTGGAGGTACCATCTTACTAGTCGGTCACTAAGGACAGGTTTTGACATAACAAACTTGATGGGATTTGCTCTAGAAATGAGACGAACAACATGAGCTTGAAAATAATGCTTCATTTTTGAATTGAGAAGACCAGCGCCAAGCACAATTTTTCAATAGGCGAATATTTTAGCTCATTCGGTGTCATCGTTCTACTCAAGTAATAAAGGGAGTTTTCTTTACCTTCACTATTCTCTTGAGCTAACAGGGCTCCTACAGACCTTTCTTGTGCCGCAATGTAGAGTATCAATGGCTTTCCAGGTATAGGGGCTGCCAAAACTGGAGGTTTTGCTAGATACAATTTAATGTTTTTGAAGGCATCACTACATGTTTCGTCCCAATGAAAAGGAGCACCTTTCTTCATGAGATGACCGAATGGTTGGCATCGTCCTGCTAGATTTGAGATGAATCTCCTCAGGTAAGCTAGCTTTCCTTGAAGACTTTTTAACTCATGAATATTTCGAGGCTCAGGCATCTTTGATATTGCATCAACTTTGGTGTGATCAATTTCAATTCCTCGATGTCTCACAATGAAGCCAAGAAACTTCCCAGAAGTAACTCTGAAGGCACACTGCAATGGGTTCATCCTTAGTTGATATCTTCGAAGCAGCTCAAACACCATTCTTAAGTCTTTCAAATGATCACCCCTCTTTCTCGACTTTACCACCAAATCATCAACATAGCATTCAACATTTTTATGGAGTAAGTCATCAAAGATGTTTTGCATAGCCCTTTGATATGTGGCACCATCATTTTTTAAACCAAATGGCATCACTTTATAGCAATAAATACCTTTCGGTGTGCGAAATATGGTGAGTTCTTCATCCCTTGGTGACATGCAGATTTGATTATAGCCGGAAGAACCATCCATGAACAACATCGCTTCATAACCAGTGGTGGCATCAATCATCAATTCTGGAATTGGAAGAGGAAACTCATCTTTAGGGCATGCATTATTGAGATCTCTAAAGTCAACACAAACTCGAATTTGACCATTCTTCTTCCTCACCGGAACAATAATTGAAATCCATGTAGGATATTTGACCTCACGAATAAATCCTGCCTCAATGAGTTTGTTAACTTCATTTTCTATCAACGAAACCAAGTCTGGCCTAAAACGTCTTTGAGCTTGCTTAACAGGACGAGCACTACTTTTGACTGCCAACTGATGGACCGCTACTTTAGGATTCAATCCAGGCATTTCTTTATAACTCCAAGCAAAGACATCCCTGTATTCTTTGAGTATATTTATATAAGATATTTCTTCATCTACTTCAAGAAATGCACTCAAGTAAGTTGGCCTTGGGTCTTCATCAGTGCCAAGGTTAACTTCCTTCAAAGGATCTATTGTGGTCTTTACGCCTTCTTCAAGTTCCGGTGGAGCATCTCTAGCATCTTCCTCTTCCAAAGGATCATTGTCATTGACACATATATTACAACTTGAGACAATATCTTCTAACTCTTCATCATTCTTCATTTGAGACGACGAATCATACTCATTTTGGATTGTAACGTGATTAGATGAACCTACACTTTCTTCGTCTTCCTCACAGTCCTTAGTGTAAACCACAGTGTGAGCTTTTGCCTTGAGTTCCTCTTTACATGAAACCACAAGTTCCACTCGTCGTCTCATTCTAGAAGGAATCAAACATCTAAAATCCTTTTGAATTAAATGTGAAGTAGGCGTTCTAACTTTTAAATAACTCCTCAGATTTTTTTTATTCCTCTTCAATGGACCTAACCTCTCAAACACAGAAGTTCTTGCAGTCGATTCCCCAAGTCGATCAAAGACGGAAGGCCTTTTATTAGGAGTAGTGACATCATCTTCAAAAGTTATATGATTATTGCTTGCCCTTCTTATGGAAATGTGAACTAGTGGTGGTTGGTTATAGCCTAAACCTTTACGTGCTTTCCTGATTTTATCTTCTGATGGGAGTTTCCCTAATACTGATGGTTCATTGGGATTGTATCCGGCTTTTGCAAATAACTTGTAAGCATTAGGATCGAAACCTTCACTTGTACGTTTCGCAGGTAGTGCCATAACTCGCACCTGACTTTGAGTGATTGTCATCCCTGGCGGTTTTGAAGACAAGGTTATTACATCAATCTATCTGATAGGAAGAGTTAGTCCTCTTAATGTATCTTCTTGAAGGTTAGATGGTTGATCTTGTTCTTTCTTCGCTTTTGGAACATAGCAAAGCCTAGAAGTCAGCTTCATCTTTGAAGACATGATCTTCCCTTCATTAAGAATGGGACAAGAGTCTTTAGTGTCAATTTTCACCTTTTCGACTGCCGCATCAATTCTTTTGCTTATGATCTTATCATTCTTGATTGATTTGGCGTCATTGGATTTGGCACCTTTAACAACATAACTTTTCAAATAGAATTTTGCATCGGCAAAGTGTGTCTCAACTTCGGTGAAAGGATTATCATCTACAACTATCTTCCTTTCAATTCCACCTTCAAGATATTTCAAACATTGGTAGTACGAAGATGAGACAATTCTATTCTCATGTACCCAAGGCCTGCCAAGTAATATATTGTATAATGTCTTTGCGTCGATCACATGCATCCATGTACTTGATCGCAAATCTTCCATGTGGATCTCTAGTTTAATAGAGCCTATGGACCTCTGCCCCCCTTGATTGAATCCTTGTATCAACAAACGACTTTCACTAAGTTCTTCAGTTGCGATGTCGAGTTCCTTTAATGTGTGGATAGGCAGAATGTTGACTCCAGATCCTTCATCTATTAATATTCTATTTATCTTCTTTTCTAGTACGTAGCCCACCATATACAAAGGACGATTATGTAGTGTTTCCCCAAACAGCAGATCCTTGTCTGTGAATGTGATTTTTGCATCACATACGTGTGCTTCTTGGGAAGAAGGTTCAATAGGCTTTTCAGATGATGAAGGAGACATCATTGACGATATTTCCTTTGTTGGATTTTCTTTGCCACTCGAAAACACTTTTGGTGAGGCTTCTACCGTTGTTTTTTCTTCTTTGCTAGTTGGAGACACTTTTGTTGTGGCTTCTATCGTTGTTCCTCCTTCTTCGCCAGTTGGAGACACTTTCATTATTGCTTATTCATCAACGTTAAAACATGATGCCTCAATGTTTTCTTGTGTAGAATTTGTGCGCAACCAACTTGGTAAGAATTCCTCTAGAGTGACAAGATGTCGGGGTTTCTGGTAGTGATGCATTTCTACCTTTGCCTTCCTTGGGCGCTTGATTGATTTTTGCTTCACTAGTTTCTTCACCATCTTCCTTCTAATTGGTTGCTCTAATGATTCCTTTCGTAAACTTGACTTGTTGCATCTTCTCTTAGTCACGAGAATCCAACCTTCATCAGCATCTATATCAGCTTGAGACTTTTCTTTCTCTAATGAGTCTTCTTCATGCTTTTCAGAGACACATATTTGGACCGGATCGAGTGAGCCGAATGTGACTGAGACTTGGTTAGAACTGGATTTCTCATCATCAAGGACAATCTTCTTTTCTCTAACCAATCGCATTACTCTATCCTTGAAGACAAAACACTTTTCAAGAGGATGACTCACAAGTCTATGATATTTGCAATAATTTGGGTCATCAGCTTTTCCAGCTTCATCAGGTCGCTTCATTTCTGGCAACTCGATGACCTTTAACTCAAGCAACTCATCAAAAATATCAGAAATGTCAGAATCCAAGAAGGGGTATTCCTTTTCTTGCATCTCTCTTAGGATCGACTTTTGGTTCGAACGTGTTTGAAAATTCATTCTCACATTTTGATTTGCGTTCTCCTTCTTAGCAAACTTTACGGGAGACACATTAACATTCATGGATTCTTTATTGTCACTCCTGGGCACAAATTTACTCCATCTCTTGGGCTCCTGCTTGACTCTTCCTTTACGAGGATCGTGGACAAAATTCATATCTTTCCCAGCAGATGACATGCTCAACTCCATATCATGAGCGCAAGTAGCTAGATCTTCGAAGGATTTTGGCTTTATTCCTTGTAAGATGTAAAGAAGCTCCCAATGCATCCCTTGAATACACATTTCTATTGCAGAAGCTTCACTAAGCTTATCCTTGTAATTCAGGCTCGCGTTCCTCCATCGATTTATGAAGTCTATGACCGGTTCGTCTTTTCTTTGGCGGGTATTCGTGAGTTCTACCATACTCACTGTACGCCTTGTGCTGTAGAAGCGATTGAGAAACTCGTGCTCTAGTTGTTCCCAACTATCGATTGAATTAGGCTCAAGATCCGTATACCAATCAAAGGCATTTCCCTTTAGAGAGCGGACAAACTGCTTGACAAGGTGGTCTCCATAGGTCCCAGCATTATTACATATTTCCACAAAGTGGGCAACATGTTGCTTTGGATTTCCTTTGCCCTCGAATTGTTGAAACTTGGGAGGTTGGTAACCAGCAGGCATTTTGAAGCTATCAATTCTTGCAGTGTATGGCTTGGCATACATATGAGAGGACTTGGTAGAGACTTCATACTTATCTTTGATAGTGCCTTCAATGAACTCCTTCAAGCAATCAAGTGGGATCATCCCTTCGGAAGAAACTGGCATCTCATTAACAAGCGGGGCTTTCTTGGCAGGATCTTCGATTTCTTGAACCTCGATACCCTTTCCAGGCGCATGACTAGCATCTCCATCTAAAAGTCCTTCCATTCTATCCATCAACTTATCGATTCGAGACTCTTGATTTTGTACATGCTTTGTCAATCCTTCAACCAACTTTGTCAGATTTGCTAGTTGTTCCTTAGGAGAGGAAGCAGCAGTCACCATCGTTTGCATGACCATTGGAGATGCAGGAGAGTAGCACGGATTGTCGCGTAGGTTAATCTTCAACGGACTCATGTTACGCGATGTACGTGGAGATGATTCATAAGTTGAATCACAATTCTCCCTTGTGGTACAGCTCTTGGAACCAGATTGCTCAAGGAGAGCCAATGTCTTCTTGATCTTTTCAGCCACACTGCTTCCTCCTTCTAGAGCATCTGTGGAGGAACTTGCTCCTTTTGGAGTCGAAGACCCGAAAACAGGAGTTGATGCGGACGACACTTGAAGTATTTGTTGTCCTAGCATAGCAGCTTTGCTCCTTGTAACAGCTCCAAAACTTCCAAAGGTAACACCCAAAATGTCTTCAACTTCAGTAGAGAACTTGGAGCTAGTGGCCTTAGAGGTAGTTGATTGAGAGTTGTTCTTCATGGAAGTCATCTCGTTGTTCTTTAAGGCTTGAAAAGTTGAGATGAGAGGTAGAGATCGTCCCACTGGGCGTGCCAGAATTTGTAGACAATAAAATTCGCGTCGAGAAAACAATAATCAAGAACGGAAAATTATAGCAACAATCGTTTTATTATTTCAAGTGCGAGTGTTACAATCTCTATGATTCCTCTGAATTCGTCTTTTCAAATATAATTCAAAAGGGATTTAAAGCTTGATCTTGAACTTGGAATTTATCTTGATCTTGATCTCTATCTTGATCTTGATCTTTTTATGTTGAACTTTATCTTGATCTTGAACTTGAACTTGAACTTTATCTTGATCTTGACTTCTAATTGAATCCAAGGGCTTCGAGCTTGATCTTGAATCTGGTGGTCTTGATCTTGATCTTGATCGTTCTTGATCTTGATCGTTCTTGATCTTGATCGTTCTTGAAACTTGAATGCTTGAATCTTTAAACTTGTAGAGAAATCTGCGGCTTTTGATCCACGAGCTTTCTCTAGCTTCTTGTTAAAATTATTGGTCCCTTTTCTGAATTATGAGACCCCTATTTATAGTTTTAGAATGGAGGAGTTGCGATTGGAACATGACTACCTTCGACCAATCAGATTTAAGTGAAATATCATATGGGCTTTATGGAGCGGGCTTTAATTAAATTCATATTTATCTGAATTTAAATAATTAAATCAATTATATTAATCCATAATATTTATTTGGATTAATATATTTATTAATTTAATATAATTTAAATCATTTAATAAATTTATATATAAATAAATTTTAAATGATTACAACCACATTCTTAATCAAAACAAACATTGTTAAGGTATCTAAAATTCCATCTAACGTTACCCAAAGTGTTACATAACTAAAACAATGATCTAGACTAATTTCATTAGAAATAAATCTGTCAATCAATAATAAAAGAAAACCTTAGGAAACTAGTAAACGGCGCATCCAAAAGCTATGCATATCGTGTTGACCAATATTTCCTTAATTCTTATTAATTAAACCCCATACCTTTTTAAATTAGTAAATAAAATTCGTTATCCAATTTAAAACAAATTGGTTTCAAAGTGGCTCACTAATTGAGTTATTTGCTTTAATTTAATTATCTAATCTAGTGATCTACTAATTAAGTTATTTACTAAAATTTAATTATCTAATCAAGTGACCTAATTAAATTCTTGTTCTCGCTGACATTTATATTTGAAAAGCCAAATGTGGATTACAATATATCAGAAGGGTTGCGAAAAAATTGAAATTAACACAATGTTAATATGACATGAACTCTTTGAAATAATATAAATTTTTTTAATTGTCCATTTAGATAATCAACTTTGTTGTATTAACTAATATAATAATCTATTTAAATAATTTTTACATGCTTTGATTAACAAATGAATATACTACAAATAAATAAAAAGAAACATAATATGAATTTGTGTGAAAAAATAAGAGTAAGAACGATATTATCGGATACTTGACATAGAGATCAAAATACGATACTATATAAAATTTATTCTAAATTTAATGATATAACATGTTTAACGTATTTCAATATTATAATGAAAAAATTAAATAAACATAAAATTTGAACAAATACATAACATCAAAATTAAGTATCATATAAGCATGAAAATCAAACATAAAATAAATGTTAAAGGGTACCTCTTGCAAAAATATATTTACGAAAAGAAAGCAATGCTAATAGAGAACCACGAACTTGAAATCAAGAAAGCAAACCTCAAATTTAACCTTTGTTTGTGAGTGAGAAAAAAATATAATGTGAGGGTGATCTGCTTTTTTCGGTGCAGATGAGTGTATGCATACATGTTGGTTTGTAGTATGTTTTTTTTTTGTAGTATACAGAGGGGTGGAGGAGTTAGGTAGTGTGTAGATTTTATTTAGTTTTCTTCTTCTTTTTATTTTGTTGTATGTCTTTTCTTTTTCTTTTGATTCTGATCCTCCTCCTTTCAGTTGTGGGTGTGTTATATGTTATATGTAGTTTGTAGGATTAAGGTGTGAGGAAGTGGGGGATTAAGGTGTGAGGAAGTGGGGTAGTGGGGGTAGTGTGTAGGTATATATAAATATAATTACTAACTAATTATTTAAATTAATATAAATTTAAGAAAAGTTAAATATCTAATTAAAAATATAATTAAGAAGCACTAGTTTACTTATTAAATATACATTAAAAGAAAACTGTTATAAAACTATAGAATAAGAAGAAGAAACTAGAGAGAAAAGAAGAGAAGACTTGTTATTTCTCTTGATCGAATGAATTTACAATGAAGAGGAGCACTCTATTTATAGGAGAAATCAAACTTGGTCCCCAAGTAGGACTCTTAACCATATCCTAAAAGGACTCCACATGATATACATTCACTATAATACAAATACTTTATAACACTCCCCCTGAATATCTAATTCATAGGTGATGTGCCTCGTCAAAAACCTTACTAAAAAAACTTTAAGAAAAGAAAAACTCTAGTAAAGAAAAAGAGTACACATATTTATTAATACGCATCTAGGCTGCCTCATTAAAAACCTTACAAGGAAAACCCAGTGGGACAAAACCTCGTAAGGGAAAAAGAGTACAGCGCGTATTAACTCCCCCTAATGAGAACATCAATCCAGAGACTTGAATCTTCGCATTCCAAGCTTGTGCACCATCTTCTTGAAAGTTGCAGTTGGTAGACACTTGGTGAATAGATCAGCCACATTATCACTTGAACGAATCTGTTGCACATTTATATCACCATTCATTTGAAGTTCATGTGTATAGAAAAGCTTTGGTGAAATGTGCTTTGTTCTATCTCCTTTTATGAATCCTCCATTAAGTTGTGCTATGCATGCTGCATTATCTTCATATAAAGTGGTGGGTACTTTATCACACTCCAAACCACATTTCTCTCGAATGAGATGTATCATAGACCTTAACGACACAGATTCTCTACTTGCTTCATGAATAGCTATTATTTCAGCATGATTAGATGAAGTGGCTACGATGGACTGCTTTGTAGATCTCCAAGATATGGCAGTCCCCCCACATATAAACACATAGCCTGTTTGGGATCGAGCTTTGTGTGGATCAGATAAATATCTTGAATCAGCATAACCAACAAGATTTGGGCTACAATTATTAGAATAAAATAAGCCCATATCAGTTGTCCCTTTAAGATATCGCAAAATGTGTTTGATCCCATTCCAATGTCTCCTAGTAGGAGCAGAACTATACCTTGCTAACAAGTTAACAGCAAAAGCTATATCAGGCCTTGTAGTATTAGCAAGATAAATTAGTGCACCAATTACACTAAGATATGGTATTTCAGAACCAAGAATTTCCTCATCCTTTTCTTGAGGTCGGAATGGATCCTTATTCACATCAAGTGAACGAACAACCATCGGAGTACTTAATGGATGCGCTTCATCCATACAAAATCTTTTCAACACTTTTTTTGTATAGGCATATTGATGAACAAAAATACCATTTGTCAAATGTTCAATTTGCAAACCAATACATAATTTTGTCCTTCCCAGATCTTTCATCTCAAATTCGTTCTTGAGATAATCAATTGCCTTTTGAAGCTCTATTCGAGTTCCAATAAGATTTATGTCATCAACATAAACAGCAAGTACAATAAATTCCGATATTGTGTTCTTTATAAAGACAGATGGACAAATTATATCATTTGTATAACCTTCCTTAATTAAATACTCACTAAGACAGTTATACCACATGCGTCTGGTTGCTTCGAACCATATAATGATCTTTGCAATTTAATTGAATACATTTCTCGAGATTTTGAATTACATGATTTAGGTATCCCAAATCCTCTAGGAATTTTCATGTATATCTCATTATCAAGTGATCCATAAAGGTAGGCTGTAACCACATCCATCAAATGCATTTCAAGTTGCTCATGGACTGTGAAACTAATGAGATAACGCAATGTTATTGCATCCATAACGGGTGAGTATGTCTCTTCATAATCGACGTCAGGCCTTTGAGAAAATCCTTGTGCCACAAGGCGTGCCTCATACCTTTGTATTTCATTTTTCTCATTTCTTTTTCGCACAAAAATCCATTTGTAACCAACAGGTTTAATACCATTAGGTGTTTGAACTATATGTCCAAAAACTTCACGCTTGCCAAGTGAATTCAACTCTGATTGAATTATTTCTTGCCATTTTGGCCAATTATTTCGTTGTCGACATTCTATAACAGATTGAGGTTCAGGATCCTCATTATCTTGCATGATATTTGTTGCAACACTATATGCAAAGACATAATCAACCACTATGTTTGATCGATTTATATTAGTTTCAACATCTCTTAAATTTATGGATAGTTCATTATTTCCTTGAGTTTCAAGTTCATTGATTCTTTCATGAATATCAGACTTATTCAAATTTTGAACTTCCATATGAGATTCTTTCATAGTGTCATCTTGACATTTAATCTTTATTTTTCTAGGATTTTGATCCTTAGAACCCAATGGTCTACCACGCTTTAGGTGTGCTTTTGACTCATTAGCTATGACACTAGTGGATGGGCCTTTAGGGACATCAGTTCAAATTGGGACATTCTCTGCAAGAATATGTGATTTAGTAATCCTTTTCAAATCTGTAAATGCGTCTGGCATTTGATTTGCAATTTTCTGCAGATGAATAATCTTTTGTACTTCTTGTTCACAAGTAAACGAATATGGATCAAGATGAGACAATGATAAATTTTTCCACAAAATTTCTCATTTTATTTCACTATTCTCTCCCCCTAATTTTGGGAAAACTGTCTCATCAAATCGACAATCTGCAAATCTAGCAGTAAACATGTCTCCAGTCAATGGTTCAAGATAGAGAATAATGGAGGGTGACTCAAACCCAACATATATTCCTAACCTTCTTTGAGGGCCCATCTTAGTGAGGTTTGGTGGTGCCACAGGCACATGTACAACACATCCAAAAATTCTTAGATGGGATATATTAGGTTCTTGATCCATAACCAATTGCAATGGAGAAACCTTATGATAACTTGTCGGTCTGAGACGAATAAGTGTTACAGCATGCGAAATTGCATGTCCCCACACAGAAGTGGGCAACTTAGTTTTCATAAGCAATGGTCTTGCTATTAATTGCAAACGTTTAATTAATGACTCAGCGAGACCATTCTGAGTATGAACATGAGCAGCAGAGTGTTCAACTCTTATCCTAATTGCTAAAAAATAATCATTAAATGATTGGGATGAAAACTCTGCAGTATTATCAAGACGAATGGACTTAATCTGATTATCAGGAAAGTGTACCCTTAACCCTATTATTTGTGCCAATAATTTTGCAAATGCCAAGTTACGAGATGACAATAGGCACACATGAGACCATCTAGAATAAGCATCTATTAGAACCATAAAGTAACTAAATGACCCACTAGGTGGGTGAATAGGTCCACAAATATCCCCATGTATACGTTCCAAGAACACAGGGGACTCAATCTTAACTTTCATTGGTGATGGTCTCACAATTAACTTGCCTTGATAACAAGCAGTACAAGAAAATTCACCATTTAAAAGAACTTTTAGGTCTTTTAATGGATGTCCACTCGAATTTTCTATTTCGTCTCATCATTATTGACCCGATCATGCCAAAGTACAAATGTATTGGATTCAGTAAACTTCTTATTTACTATAAAATGTGCCTCAATTGCACTAAATTTTGTCCAATACAAGCCAGAAGATAAAGCAGGGAATTTTTCTATAGCACATGTCTGCCCAGAGACATTCTTGGTGATACCAAGATATTCAAGATTTATTTCATCCATTGATGGGATATGATAACCATTTTCACGGATATCTTTAAAACTCAACAAGTTTCTCTTAGATTTTGGAGAAAACATAGCATTATTAATGATGAGTTTAGTTCCCTTGGGCAAAATTACAATGGTTCTTCCAAAACCCTCAATCATATTAGTACTACCAAAAATTATAGTAACATTTATTTTGCCCATACTTAAATGAGAAAAATATTTCTTATTTTTGAATATCGTATGTGTTGTACCAGAATCAACCAAACAAATATCTTCATATTTTGATAATATGTTCTTAGAATTATCCATATCTTCACATGAAATGACATATACAAAATAAATATATATTAAATATTAGTGTTGTCAAAAGGGTACAATATATTCAAAGAAATAAATTAATAATTAAATATTAGAAATTGAGCCTTAATTTATTATTTCCTCTAAGTCAAAAATGAGTTGTTAGGTAAATAAAATAAAATTATTATTTAATCCTAGTTAATAACAGACTGCATGTTTTTAACATTAGATCAAATTAAAGACCTAATATAATACAAACACATGATAAATCCTAGTTAATATCAGAATTTATGTTTTTAACATTAGATCAAGTTAAAGACCTAATATAATACAAACACGTGATAAAGTTTAGTATTTGACTAACTCTATCATATTAGAATCATATAATAAATCAATGAAAAATATATATTATTTAATTAAGAATTAAGGAACAAGCTAATGAACTATTAAAATATGACTAAACTAATTTAAAATACTAATACTCATGCAAACAACTATCATTACATGAAATTTATTAATAAATACTACCAAAAAAAACTCACTCTTCCATATTCACAGAACCATCACCAATTAAGTGATCTATCTTTCCTTCAGGATGTGAGAAGAAATCTGCTACATCCAAGTGCGTGATGTCAACTTGATTTTCAAAGATAAAATTTGCCTCAGGATTTTTCTCTTTCTTCTTTAGTGATTCTTGATAAAGCTCAACCAAGTGTTTCGGAGTACGACAATCACGTGCATAATGACTTCTTCCACCACATCGAAAACAACCTTCCCTAGTTGCTTCACGTTTCTCATCCTTTCTTTTTTCTTTTTTATTTGATGAATAATTAACACAGGAATAGAATTACGTTCTTGACCATAATAACGACCACGACCACGTTCACGTCCACGACCACGTCCACGACCACGATTAGGACCGCGACCTTTTCCACGTCTAGCATGGTGGGCGTACGCCTCATTCACTTCAGGAAGTTGTTCAGATCCAGTAGGTCGATTCTCATGATTTTTCTATAATAAATCATTATTTTGCTTGGCCACAAGAAGATGAGAAATTAGTTCAGAATACTTTTTGAAACCTTTTGCTCGATATTGTTGCTACAAGAGCACATTCGAGGCATGGAAAGTGGAGAACGTCTTTTCCATCATATCAATCTCACTAACCGTTTCTTCACATAATTTCAATTGAGAAGTGATTCTGAACATGGCAGAATTGTACTCATGTATATACTTAAAGTCTTGTAGCCTTAGATGCATACAATCATATCGTGCCTTTGGATGTATAACCATCTTCAAGTGGTCAAATCTTTCTTTTAGTTTTTTCCACAAAACAAGTGGATCCTTAGCTGTCAGATATTCGATTTTCATAATCTCGTCAAGATGATGATGCAAAAATATCATTGCTCGTGCACAGTTTTGATTTGATGCCTTATTTTCTTGTTTTATGGTGTCTCCAAAACCCATTGCATCAAGGTGGATTTCAGCATCCAACACCCATGAGAGGTAGTTCCTGCCCGAACTTTGAAGGGCAGTGAACTCTAGTTTTGTAAGATTGGCCATTAAAATTAAAAACAAAAGAATAAATAATACCTTTATTAATTCTTCAAATCTAACCTTTACTTTTGAGAATTTAGAGTCTCGTGCTGATAACGTGTTATAAAACTATAGAATAAGAAGAAGAAACTAGAGAGAAAAGAAGAGAAGACTTGTTATTTCTCTTGATGAATGAATTTACAATGAAGAGGAGCACTCTATTTATAGGAGAAATCTAACTTGGTCTCCAAGTAGGACTCTTAACCATATCCTAAAAGGACTCCACATGATAGACATTCACTATAATACAAATACTTTATAACAAAAACATATATTTTTGAACATTTTCTTTTCTTTTTTAAACAATTAAAAATAAACTTACCTAAAAAAGTGATTCTATTTTTGTTGTTTTCAAATATTTTAAAAATAAACTTAATAAAATAAGATAAAAGTCAAAATATTTAAGCTCTAAAAAGAATATAAAATTTAAATTCGGTCAAAAAATATGTGTCTACAAGTGTGAGTGTTGATTGTCATTCCGAAGCTTTAAATCGTTGAATCATTGTGTCTGAATTTGTAGTCATTCTTTGTGTGAGGGCATTTGAGCACCTTTGTTGAGCTTGAACTTGCATTTTAAGCAAGTAGTGTGAGCTTGACAATTTTTGGTAACGGTGAGTGACAACTTTAATCCTTGAGTGCACAATTGATCCTTGCATGAGTAGGTTGAATCTCTTTGTGTGCATTCATGGTTGAATCTTGTGTAGCACTGTTTGAGACATTCTTTTTGAACTGCTGAACTTATGTTTTAATTGAGGAAAAACAAAAGTTTAAGTTGAGGGTGTTGATGAGTCCATGATTTAAACTCATTTAGGGATTTATTTGGATAGATTTAGTGTCCTCAAATGTTCATTTTGTGTCAATAACTTATGTGAAATCCTTGATTATCAGGTATTCGGATTGAGGAATAAAACATAGACACTAATGGACAAAAAGGAACAAGACAACTGATAAAACGAAGAAAAGAAGGCTTGTTGATAGACTAATCCAATGGGAGAGTCGCCGAATGACTATTATCTCACCCTCACATGCTATTACATTCCATGTACTGAAGTTATTTGTTCTACATATTTTATGATGCAAATATAGGTAACCAGGATTAGCATCCAGCTTTTCGTTGATCCAGTCGAGTTCTAGAGTTTTTTGGTGAGCCTTCTTGCTTATGGAGGATTCCTTATTTATTTCTTTTTTTTCAGTTGTTAGGATGATCAGGGGTCTTGTCCCGACATCTCTTATAGTATTTGAGGTTTCATAGATAGATTGACAGTAGTTCATGAGTTTTTTCATATGTGAAGACTTGAGTTCCCTCTTTGGCTTGTTGAATGTTTATTTCTAAAACATTCTAAGTTTATCATTTGAGCCAGTTGAGAAAATTTTATATTTTGAAGTTCATCATTTATGAGTATGTTTTACGCTACGAGCTAAGTCAGGTCAAGGGTTCGCTTGGGGCCAACAATGCTTCTGGAGTGATAGTTGTGCTTAGGATTTAGGCTATGGGCGTGACATTCAAGAGTTATGATTCACGATATATAGGATCTCTTAGCGATTAATTAAGGTTCAATTAGTATGGATTAAGAAGAGAATTAAAGTTTGACTCAAATTAACAAGTACAAAACGAGAATGGAGAATAAGGAAAATGGCCCATTTACTAGGGTCATATTGGGCAAATTGTTGGCGCGCCACACCAAGGCTCTATTACTGGGGTCTAAATGGGCGCACTGCTTGAGTGCCGCCCCCGGTATCCATTTACTTGGGTGTGATTTGGCACACCGCCCATTTTTGTCACGATCCAAATCGAGTCATGAGTGGCACCCACACTTAACATCCTAAGTGGGCGGACCAAGGAATTCAAATCCCAACATATATAAATGATTCAACTACGAATATCAAAAATAATGTGGAAGCACTAAAACTTATTAAAGTAATCAATCAAATGAACCTCTAAAGTCTAGTACATATTATCCCCAAAATTTGAAAGTCATCACATCAAGGACATCTAATCTTCAAATACTAAGTGTAAAAGTATTAAAGACACCAAAATAAATGAATAAAATAGTTTATGTCTGAAAACTAAGGACATCATGTCATGGCCAAGAGAATCCACACGAGCTTGAACAAGTATCTCATCCTGGAACCTGATATGCTGGAGACTGGCTAAAGTTGAGGGCAAGTCGAAGTCATTGTACACTCGTTGCACTCCAAAAAGGAAAATAAAGAAAATCACAAGTAGGGTTCAGTACGGGGAAACGTGTACTGAGTAGGTATTATCTGCCAACTCAAAATAGTAACTAATATACAAAGAATAATAATATAAAATAAACTATAGCACTTGGTAGGTGATAAGCAACAAACAACATGGACAAGTGACGATTGAATCAAGTACGTAATCAATCACAATATCAAGCACACACGAGGAATCATGCCTCCACACAACGCTCGTTGGGGAATAGGTCCTTAGAGATTGTGTACATTAAGTTAATCCATATATTTTTCCTTTAATGTAACTATGTCGGAACGTGACACTCCGATCCAATTATACAGTGTCGGAATGTGATACTTCGATCCAATTATACCGTGTCAGAACGTGACACTCCGATCCAAGAATACCATGTCGGAACGTGATACTCCGATCCAAAAATATCGTGTTAGAACGTGACACACCGATCCAATTATACCGTGTCGAAACATGATACTCCGATCCAATAATACCATTAATTTATCATTTATTATCACCACTTTCAATTCATTGATAATATTTCACCAACCCTTCTTTATTCAAGGCATCACTCCGATAAAGAGGGTTCAAGAATATAAATTTCACGGTCTCAAGATTTTAGACCAATCAAAAAATACACAACCACACAATCAAGTACATAGAAAACTTCACAATATAATTCAATGCATATCAATCACTATTCAGAATTTACTATCAAACAGCATAAACCAGAACTTACCTCCATCGAAGAACCGAAGTCCAGCAAGCTACTTCTCCAATACTTTTTCTTTCCTCTATGCCTCCAAACCTTTCCAATCTATTAAGTATATATGCAAAATTTATAAGTTAACGAGTCTAGAAAACTCAAATTATTCAATGTCTAGCCTAGAACCACAACTCACATATTTCTCTAATCAATTTCCTAAAGTTCCAACCAAATGGATAAGTTTGAATTCCTCCAATTAGCATAACTTTAATTCTAATAATATTATACACCTTATATTTAATTACATATCTCAAAATATCAAATATAGTTATAATCTAATGACAAAATAAAAAGAAATCAAAAATCAACCCACCCTATATGAAACATGCACACAAGACCAAGCAAAACCTAATTATAATTTTAGCAATTCCTTTTCATCTAATATAATTCCCATTAATTGTGCATCATTGACTATCAATGATAAAATTCACAAACTCAAAATTGTCCCTTTTTAAGACCCACTGCAACATACTATCCAATTTAAATGTTAATTATTTTCCTTCCACAAATATAAGAACTACCACCACACAATTCTTCCTTGGTAGTGGCCACCACATGCTTGTCATATCCTCTTCCACGGTAAGAACGACCCCACACAGTTCTTATTATTTTGCAATACAATAAATTCAAATCCCTCAACCAAATGTAATTCAATTTGCTAGCATTTAATGAATATTATGTACATATGTTTTGTTGACAAAACTTTCTACAAAACCCAATTGAATTATAATATAGAAGAGACACACATGTTATAATTTCCAATAGCACCCACCATTACATTAACCAACAAAGTATAAGCATAGAATTAATATAACTACGAAAGGTTAAAGTCAAAGGTCACCTTAAATCGCTTCTTGAATTTTCTTTGGCAATGGCCGACTCCTTTTCTATTTTTTGTTCTTCTTCAGTTTACTAGCCTAATTGTATATTTTAATATTATAAAGTGGTAAAAGTGACCCATTACTAATTTTAATTAGATTTTCTTTAACCACAAACTCTATAAATTATTAAAACAACCCCACTAATTCCATATTGTAGTTACGAATAGTCCAAAATACCTATTTAGAATCTATCTAAAAGTATTTTATGATATAAAAAACTCTAGTACTCCAAACGACCAAATGGGTCGTTACATTAGATACCAAATTACCGATCGTTCGTCCTCGAACTATCAAAAGAAGGTGAGGGTAAGAAGGGTAGTTGTCTCAATGATTCCTTATATCCACTAAAGTCAACACTCTACATACTAACAAAACATCATAACCACATTGATCATCTACCTTACTCTCAAATCATCATTAGTATCAAAGTATTCTTATCAAATACATGTTCAAACTATGATTATCTCTCTTTCTACTTAAGTATTTCATGACACATATGACTCCCAAACCAGACTAATAACACTAATTTCAAATGCGATAGTACTTTTCCATCGTGATAAACTATTAAATCACACTTAGAGTCAACTTCACACCACTTCCACATACCATGCTTTAGCTACCATTCTAAACCATCACAAACCCCATGTCAACACTTGGGGAAATTTTTGGTCACTCAAATTATTTTGTATACTATAAGTTCATAACCTCTATTCACCATCAAATGTCTATGTAACACATCTTATCATTCTCTGTAGTCCCATTAATAGGGAAATATTAACCCAACTCTAAATTCTTAATAACCATCTAGAATTAGATCACACCTTGTACATCATTCTTAAGTCATCTACCATAATTTGAGCAATCTAATCTCACGTAAACACTAAAATTTTCATACCTCACCATTTGTCACCCAAACCAAAACTCAATTTTATAAAAGTAAATGATAAACTCCTAGTAAGTTTGTGTAGAACCACTCCACACTTCATAGTCATATCTAAGCTTATAAGAGAAAATTCATACAACATTCAACTTTGATTCATGGGTCTATATGAGAGGTTTGATTACTTCACCTTTCTTAAATTCCACCAATGACACATATTTCAAATACCTTGAACGCTTAAATACACCATATTGTTGCTCATTTCACTAACTCTCTTACCAATCTTATTCCTTGACCAATTATCTATAATATTTTACATTATACTCTAAACTAACACTTTAAAGTGAAATCCTCTTTCAGTCCGTATCAAATTTTTCAATCAAAAATATGCATAAGTCCTTCCATATGTTTAATATCTGATCTAAACAATATATTATTTATTTTTATTTTACCTCACAAATTCATACCTTGATAAAATATACCACCACAAAAGTAGATTCAAAATGAAAAGCTTGAATTGTAAATCGAACAATGTAACTCAATCTCCTTATCTATCAACATGACTGATACCTTGAAGATTTTTATAAATTCACATATCTTAACTATCGTTGTTCGCCTCTTCATCGATCTTATCATATTCTTCGCTAAAAGTTCGACCATAGTTATTAATAAACTCAAAATCACAAGAGAACTTATCATCACACTCGATCTGAGTGTATGTACACTTCTTTCTTAAGTCTTATTCGATAACTTTTAACCAATTTGATAAACATGTGACGCTGAAACAATGACCATATTAAAATATATGAAACCACATGATAACCCAATTCTAGACCTCCAAAAGATACCTCTTTATCCCTTGCAATTAGAGAAAATATTCTTGTTCTCACCTCTTTCTGAAGACTGCGTTATATCCGACTAATATTTATTATTATATTTTTCATTATGACTCTAACTCTTTTAAATTCAATTTGAGTGGTGTCCCAACATCTCCTAAAACTTTCCATACAACCACATTACTCACTAAATAGTAGAAAATCACAACTTTAGATGCTCACAAGTCATTATGACCATACAGAACTTATTTAACCAACAATTTGTATTCGATAGTTGCATCTTAATTACAATCCATCACTAACTCGTATTACTATCATGATCAGTAAGCCCTTGTCCTCATTACGAACTCAACCTTTTCATCGACATCACACCTCAATCTAGTTATATCAATCAGATCCAAGAGACTAACTGAAATTTTACACACTTTCTATAACTAAATCTTCCATTACATTCACCCAAAATATACTCACTGACTTTCTGTATCCATAAGTTTGTCATTCCGAGATCAATCTACTCATTTGGAGCTTAAGATAAAGTCACTTATTCTAGAACCCTCAAGATAGACTTCACTACCTAATGCATTAATACCATACCAAAGATCCACAACTAAAAACTTCCTTAAAACAATGTCCAATCCAAGCGCACGTAGTAATAAACTAGTTGTTTTTTGAAATGTAAAAGTAACACCGAATCTCATTATCTAAACATGTCATACCACAATAACTCCTTAAACAATTAGTATTCACACTTGACAATTGACGTATTCATTTCCACATAACAATATTACCACACCTTAAAAGTTCGTTATATGCCTCACTAGAACACATCTTACCTATCGAGAAGATCGTACACCTATAGCCAACATATTTCTATTCATTGAATCTATCCATAATATTATTAAATTCATTCTTATATCAGGTCGATGAGAAAAATAACACACATCATAACTTTAACCAAGTAAACATCGATATTATTTAGTAGTGGTATCATGACCTTTTTTTTTATATATACACTTAATCAAGAAAAATCATTGTAGTGATTTTTCCCTCAATTGACTCAACAAAATTTCATTATTCACTAAGCAACCCATATATCTTATGAGAAGTACTTTACTAACTCTATTTTCTAAAGTAATGGTATTCATTATCTAGTCGTCCCTTATAAAAAAAAATGAATGTTGTCACCTAGGCTAAGTCATCTTGCTTCACCCATCTACCTCGTATCCCTTAAGATCCATAGAATATACTTCTCCATGAAGAAGTCAGAAAATGCTACCCAAGTCATAGGTAGTGTCATTACCGGCAGGACTCAACATGAGACTATCACCTCATTTTCGCATCTTCACAAATTTAGTAAGTCAGAAACTCAATGTCCAATCACTCTACTATATCGATCCTATGAAAAGACAATCATGAAAACCAATAAGGAAAACATAAGCATCTTCATATTCAGTACCCACGAAGAATAGATGTTTCAATTTTAAGAACTTAATAAAAAAGATCATACTAGTCACTAGTAATAACATGCCTATTGTGAATCATGGAAACATATCTATTTTTAAGGACGCATACTCTCTTACTGGTGTTGGTGTTTCTAATTTTACTAATCTAGTACTAATCATATGCGAAATAAAGTGAAGAAGGTCAAATACCGATTTGTATCACCTAGATACCAATTGGACTCAAGTAGTAGCACGAAAGAAAGAAGGAATGGAGTTTTCCTAAATTCCTTAGCCTCTTGAAGAAAAGTAAAGGCATCCCCGTACCGTTCTACAAGACTCTACTAGATTTGTCCTTGTGTGATGAGATTATCGAACCTAACGCTCTGATACCAAGTTGTCATGACCCAAAATCGAGTCGTGAGTGGCACCCACACTTACCTCCTAAGTGGGTGGACCAAGGAATTCAAACCCCAACATATATCAATAATTCAACGATGAATATCAACAATAATGCGGAAGCTCCAAAACTTATTAAAATAATCAATCAAATGAACCTCTAAAGTCTAGTACATATTATCCCCAAAATTTGAAAGTCATCAAATCAAGGACATCTAATCTTCAAATACTAAGTCTAAGAGTATTAAAGACACCAAAATAAATGAATAAAATAGTTTATGTCTGAAAACTAAGGACATCATGTCATGGACAAGAGAATCCACACGAGCTTGAATAAATATCTCATCCTGTAACCTGATATGCTGGAGACTGGCTAGCGTTGAGGGCAAGTCAAAGTCATTAGTACACTCGCTGCACTCCAAAAAGGAAAACAAAGAAAACCACAAGTAGCGCTCAATACGGGGCAACATGTATTGAGTAGGTATCATCGGTCAGCTCAAAATAGTAACTAACATACAAAGAATAATAATATAAAATCAACTATAGAACTTAGTAGGTGATAAGCAACAAACAACAGGGACAAGTGACGATTTAAGGAAGTACGTAATCAATCACAATATCAAGCACACACGAGGACTTATGCATCCATACCACGCTCGTTGGGGAAATGGGTCCTTTGAGATTGTGTACATTAAGTTAATTCTATATCTTTTTCCTTTAATGTAACTGTGTCGGAACGTGACACTCTGATCAAATTATACTGTGTCAGAACGTGAAACTCTGATCCAATTATACCGTGTCGGAATGTGACACTCCGATCCAAGAATGCCGTGTCCGAATGTGACACTCCAATCCAAGAGTATCGTGTCATAATGTGACACACCGATCCAATTATACCGTGTTTGAATGTGACACTCCGATTTAATAATACAATTTAGTTCATTTATTATCACCACGTCAATTCATTGATAATATTTCATCAATCCTTCTTTATTCGAGGCATCACTCCGATAAAGAGGGTTCAAGAATATAAATTTCACGGTCTCAAGATTTCAGAACAATCACAAAACACACAACCAAGCCACACAACCACACAATCAATTACATAGAAAATTTCACAATATAATTCAATGCATATCAATCACTATTAAGAGTTTACTATCAAATAGCATAAATCATAACCTACCTCCACCGACGAACCGAAGTCAAGCAAGCTACTTCTCCAATACTTTTCCTTACCTCTATGCCTCCAAACTTTTCCAATCTATCAAGTATATATGCATAATTTGTAAGTTAACGAGTGTATAAAAACTCAAATTATTCAATGTCTAGCCTAGAACCACAACTCACATAATTCTCTAATCAATTTCCTAAGGTTCCAACCTAATGGATAAGTTTAAATTCCTCCAATTAGCATAACTTTAATTTTAATAATATTATATACCTTATATTTAATTACCTATCTCAATATATCAAATACAGTTATAATATGATTACAAAATAAAAAGAAATCAAAAATTTAACCCACCCTATATGAAACATGCACACAAGACCAAGCAGAACCTAATTATAATTTTAGCAATTCCTTTCCATCTAATATAATTCCCATTAATTGTGCATCATCGACTATCAATGATAAGAATCACAAACTCAAAATTGTCCCTTCTTAAGACCCACTACAACATACTCATTAAATTATAATTACTCCGATGGATGTTATTTATCTTTTCATATTCATATGTTACTAATTATTTTACTAACTATAAATACTAAAGCAAATGTCTAACACTACATAACCTTTTGTCTTTTTCATTCATAATTTCCTTTCAATTCTTCTTCTTTTCTTTTCATTTGAAACTCTTTTTCCAAGAAGTTTCTTTCTTTCTTTTTTCATTTTTTTTAATTGTTTTTTATTTTAGCATTGTCAGTGTTGTGTCAACAATTTATTATCTTAGTATGTAATTTTCATGCATGATTTTTATTTGTTTGAATATGCGAGAGAGCAACATATATATGACTTTATTTCTGAAAGGAACTCGTCAGGACCAAACTAGAAGAATATCAATCATTAGCGATATAACAAACTTTATCGGTATGTATTTTTCTGCTGCAAGCTTTTATATAGTTATAGTATGAATTCAAATGTAACAAATTTTATATTTTTGTGTAAATGTCGTATTTTAAATTTAAGAAATAAAATGAGAAAAGACATAAAGTGACTCCTGAAGTTGTCCCGAATTTTTAAAAAGACACATAAACTATGCAAGTGTCCTATTACCCCCCCTAAACAATCCTAAACTGATATTATTACATCATGTTTTGTCCACCTGGCATGGAGAGTGTATGCACTCTCTTAAAGAGCGTGAACAAACTAAAAAAACGAATATAATTTTATTTTTACAAGAAATTTACTATAAAATAAATATTTTTATTTTTATTATAATTTTAACTTTTTCCTCCTCCTCCTCCTCCTCCTCCTCCTCCTCATCATCATCATCATCATCATCATCGTCATCATCGTCATCGTCATCGTCATCATCATCGTCATCATCATCATCTTCGTCATCATCATCGTCCGTCATCATCATTGTCATCATCATCATCATCGTCATCATCATCATCATCATCATCATCGTCATCATCATCATCATCGTCATCATCATCCTCATCCTCATCATCATCATCATCATCATCATCATCATATTCA